>CAJPEX010000895.1:18319-75663 GCA_905338405.1 Notodromas monacha
AAAAGAAAAAAAAAAAAAAAAAAAAAAAAAAAAAAAAAACGTGCGAATGACGGGGAATTCGACGCAATGTTCCCAGCGAAAAGACGAGCTGGCGGCGCGGGGGTTTCGTGGGCCGACAGACACCAGATTCTTGAATCGAGCAGCTGCGGGAGACAAGGGGTGTGTCGACAGGACGTTTTGCACCCCTTGCCGTCACGCGTGCATTTCCCGGTTCCGCGGGTGGACGGGCTTCGGGAAGGCAAATGCATTCGCCTGGCACGTGCCTTCGTTTGACAGCGCCCGTCAAAACACAGCACGACTGCCGAAGGATGAGTCCCGAGTGCTCGAATAACTCGCTCATCACAACGCCCTGACTGCCGCAGGATACCGCTCTAATGAGGACCCCCGGTCCGCTGCTTCCGAATTATTGCTCCTTTCCCGTTTATTAATGACCTCGCCTTCGCCCCCCCCCCCTGCTCTCTATTGAGAGCAATGAAATTGCAAATGGGACTACTCTTAGCGACGCTATCTTTAAGGTTTCAACCGGCGAGCCAACGCGTACCATCACTGCTGGTATACGGAGGATCCTGTTGGACGTTACCAGAGAGGTGTTCGAGTTGAAGGTGGCATTTCTCAGGTGTGGAGCGTCAGTAGTCCAAATCGGAGGCAAATGTGACTGCGATGCTGCCGGAAGTTGGATATAAAATGCATGCTTCGAGAACTTCGAGAAACAGACTGGAAATATCGTAAAAGCAGTATATATGTCCTCGACCCAAGTTGAAACCTTGAGGGCAGCGACTGATATCCAAGATGTGGCAAGCCAATGCTGCCATGCCTTGTACATGACTTTCCAGAAAATTGTTGAAAATTCTTTATACATTAAGATAAACATGGACGTTCGAAGCGCCGTCGCATTATTCTTCTGATTCATCCATGATTTAGAAGCAACCGTGCATTATAACTAGGAATCAGCCTGCTTCGAAGTTTCCATGCTCTAATAATAAAGCTGATGCTGATACTGTTACGTTGATCTCTCGATTGCTTTTCTGCGCAACGCCCTTCTTGGACTGCATTTTCAAAACGATCGGGTGTTCGCTCTTGTGTGGCTTCAATCTAAAACTCAATGAATTTTGATTTAAAATGCACACACGTTTCCTCAACTAGGATGACAGCCCGAATTTAAAAATTATTACAGTATTCTTTTTTATTTCATGAGTTGGTTATCCTTTCATTATCCAGGAAATATGGGTTACAATCCAAGGCGGGTTGTATTTTGTGCTTCAAAAAAATTGAACAAGGGAAACCTTGCTATAATTTTCCTAAGACATGGCTAGAAGTAAATGGCTAGAAGAGCTCGTGGGAATGGAGTGAGAACCCTACTTTCTCTGGGGCTTTTTTTCTTGTCAGATTATGCACAGAACTCGAAATATTCGAAGATGGGCCATTACAGTGCATGAATTGATGTTGTGGCCTATCTTCGTATAGATCTTACAAATACAGGTGCATGAAATTACTAAGTAAAACCAGTGGATGAGTACTGTATTGATTCAATCAGGGGAAAAATCCTGCCACAGAGGAAAGGCAATAAAAATATCTATCACGTGTTCCCCGTTTTTGTTGGGTTATTTTAGGATTTTGAGAATTTGTGATAAAGCTTATGTACTTTTATCTTTTACACCATTCACATTTCTGTGAAACTTCGCGAATCAACTAGATTTACAGTACTGTACTGTACTACGTTAAGAGTGCATTACTCACCTTTCACTATCCAAATCAAATTTTGTGCGCGGTTTATACTGTATATACAGTACTGTACATTGTGAGCCCAGAATTGGAATTCACGGTTAATCGAAGTTCTAATGCAATTCCCTTATTCCCCCACTCGTGATAATATGGCATTTGTAATACGAATCTGAACCGTAGCGGTAATGGAATAATCGAAAGCTATCGAGAGGAATAGGGTCATTCCAGAGAAGAATCAGTCGTAGTCGGGGATTAAATCCAGAGAAAAGGATGTCCGAATGGCGATGACGTGTAGTTATTTGGATAGCCGACAAAGAGGAAGAACAACACCGAAAAAAAAAGAAGCCCGGCGGGCATTTCATTCCGGCCGCAATCGCGAGGAATCAGGTCATTTGATCCGGGGAGCCAACCCAACCTCGCGGAGCTATGGCAGTATATTTCATCGCGGCGACCGTCACCGACAGTCGCCACGGTCTGCAGCTGTCACGGCCAGGAATTTCCCGCACTGCAATGGTCCTCGCGGCCGGCCCGCCTTTTGTTCCGCAATTAGAAACGGAAAAGCGCGAATTGGGAACTATGATCCCGCGGACGACGTTCCGGCCTCTCCGTCTTCTCGAGTTGCTCTGCTTCTGCCACTGCGGGAACCCGAGAGCCAAGCGGGGACGCGGGTTCGATCTCAGCGGTGCGAGCAAAGGTGCCGCCGATGACAGATGGCGAACCTGCCGAGATGATTAAAAGAGACCGCACTTCTATCTGTTTGCTTTTGGCGGAATGGTTTCGAGGAGTTCGAGCTCCCTTCCGGTCCGGTTGCAGTCCCGATAGATAAAAGGGCGAGAGGGAAGTCGCGAGGTGAGCCAATGACAAAAATAACTCGGCCAGCACCCTTAAAATTTCTCCATTTAAAACTTACTTGCGGCATTTATAATGCCATCTTATATTACAGACAAGCCGTTCAGGCATTGCGTAGTTTATTAGAGGAACGCTGGTTCACTCAGATGTTGATGGACTTGACAGACCGGGAAAATTTAAAAGAGGACACCATGATTTAGAACAGCTATCTAACGCACTATAAAAAGACTATAAATCACATAACATTCCATGAAATTCTACGTGCTGCCATTTTCAGTTCAAGGACGAAAGAATTAAAAGGTGAAAATATCTGCGGGTACGAGATGCACGAGTACGTAAAACAAACACGTTCAATTCCGAAGAAATAGATGGCTCTTTATTAAAAGTTCGTCTTACTTTTACGAAAACATCTCATTTTGTCTTGTTATAAGCATAAAAAGCCGAGGCTAGTCAGTTAAATCTCAAAATTGGTGGCATAAATCTTACATTTTAATGAATAGAATAAGTATGGTCCTGCTTTTTTCAGCCGCAATTTTCTGGAATTTTCGAAATGTTCTTATGAGAGGAAAAAATCAAGTTCACACCTAACGGACAAATATCAGCCGGTGTTCAGATGTTTTTTCATGGGGAGATCATTATTCGTTCAATGATGCACCTCGTAGAGATTAATAAAACGAAGTTGGGAAGATTGTCGACTTCAGAAATGACCTGTAAGAGGGTAGGTTAAATAAAATTCTTCTGTTTGTCCTACTTGTGCTTCCTTAAAATCCACAGATATTTTCAAGATTATGATTCCTGTGTCGTTTACCTGAAAATGGCTACACGACTACTACACATGGAATTTCATGGCGTTTTATGTAATTTTTAGCAAAAAAAATATTGCGTTATGCAGGAGCAAGCATGCGCTTTATGTTCAAATCTGAGATGCAACCAAATGTGAATGTGCGCTTAATTTTTCGTGTCCTGAAAGGAAAGAAGGGCTTTATTTTCGTGTAAACAGTATACGGTGGTTAACGATAGAGTGGGGGGTGGGGCGGTTTTCGGAGTCGGAAAGCCTGCAAAGGGTTCTTGCTCCGGTAATTCGTATGGACGGCGAGTGTTTTAAAGCTCCGCAATGACCTCTCGAAGACGCGGGTGCGATCGAGCGGCGAAAGAAGCTGTCTCTCCGTTTTGATTGCGACTGCCGCGAGTCCAGCCACGTGGCGTTCAGCAAATACTGCTCACGACTCGGTTCATTGCGAAGGCAGCAGCGGGCTGCCGAGTCGCGTGCAATGTCAAATCTCACCATTCCCAGTATTTGCCTCGCACGTCACGTTCCTAATGTCCGTGTGTTTCTGCGTATGAGTTGCGTGGCTGCTGGGTGTAGTCATTGTCGCGAGATTTATGCACCCGGCACCCGCCGAAGGCCCCAGCACATGCTGCAACGGCGAAGCTTCCTGCGGATCTTCCGCTATTTGCTCGGCTCGCTGAGAGTGTAGCCCAGATTTACAGACGAGTTGCAAATTTCGTCGATCCGTGTGTATGTACTGTGCAGTACTTCCATACGGATGCATTGCAATCGAGTCACGAAATACTGCACACGAACTTCCGTTCACCCTACAAAAGCTCAGATATAAAATATCAAAAGCCCTCCAGTTTGGACACGAATTATTTTTCTGCAAGTTTTTGAATATGTGCTTAGATTGAAAGAATGTTCCTTAAAATGCTCACCTTAAAAAATTGAGATTAGAATAGCATTGCTGTTTTCGGTCGCAAGCAGGGTCTGCATAGTTCACCCAGCATAAGCATTGAGTGATACAGTGGTGCAACTAATTGTGCTCGAGGCGTCCCTCTGAAATAAGCAGTACGTATTGCGGAATTGATAATGCATAGACAAAGATTATTCTTCTCGCGGTCGAAACATAAATACTATACTGCTGTATTGTACTCGGCATTTTCAAGATAAAATGTGGAAAAAAACTGGAGAAAGAATCGCCTATCTGGAGCATTTTTAAATTGTTAGCGCGGTACGGGTAGTAATTTTTTTCTGTTAAAGCACAGACTCTGGTTGTAAATCAATGCAAATTTATTGAATGCATCATAAACAGTGAATTATTATTTTTATCCAGTTTAATGATAGTTCAGTTTAATAGGGGTTGATAACTTTTGCCAATGAAATTACTATGCTGTATTGTAGACGTAAGTTATCTTTGGACATCCAGGTTGCATGATTTCTATGAATCATGAGGCCAAGTTCTGTCCTTAAAAAATGTTTCGTCATGTAGTTCTCTAATCAAAATGAAATTCAAGAGAGCTACGAACGTGTTTATAGAGCGGTAGGAGTGGAAAACGAGCTTTTGATCTTGAAGATAAGAATGCGACAGGGGACAGATGGAAACGCGTGGAATCTTGATGGGCGCAGGCGAAACAAGAAACGTTTTTCATTTCGTACCTTACTTGAAATATTATGAATGTCGTGAATGCACACAGGAAGACTTGATAAACAAAACCTCTCACAAAAATTGACTCGTGCGTTGAAGTTCCCTTTTAAACGTAGCGGATTGACCACCGTATCAAGTACGAATCCGGGTGAAACACTTGCTCTTCAACAAACGTGAGCAAAAGAAGTCCATGTGATTCTTAAATTTGATGAAGCCTTAGATTTAAAGTTTAAATGAATCGCTGTTTCTGATCAATACAGTATTTTGAATTTAAATTTAGTCCTGAATTTAGTTGAACAAAAGCTTACGTCTGCTCATGTTTCAAGAGCTATACAGAGCGATAATTTTGATTCATGTTGGTAGTCAAGAGAAGGTTGAGTTGCTACAGGAGTAACCGTAAACTCAAAACACTTTTATCGTTTCCAGGAAGTGAATCTTATGAAATTATTTTCTGGAAGCAAACTTTTCATTTTTGACGCACAAAAATAAGAGGCGCGTCTGCCGCCTTATATTCGAATAAAAACCGGTTTATAGGTACAGTAGGAAATTCGAAGCAGTTCCGAATGCCCGATTGGTCTCAGTTACCGTAATATGCTCACAATTATTTCGTTTTGCATCAGGAAATATATCTCAATAAAGTTTTACACTTGCTTAAAAAATGCTATTTGAGAGGGAATCTTTGCGGCGTTCACCTCCGCAATAGAGAGGAACCGTACGAGGGATGAATACAGAGGTGCATTCGCGAAAGCCCTTAGCATCCGATTCAGTCTGCTCTTGTTTCTTCCCTCCCACTCGGCGACATTGAACAAACACGTTACTTATCACTTCGGGAAGCAATATGAGAGAAATACTGAGCACACAGATCCCCCAGGAAGGCGTCGGAAAGCTGTCTGTTTAGTCAGCTTATTATTGCCTACGGCCCAATTTTTTCCTTTGGCAAACTTCCTGGACTTCCTCCCCTGGAAAGAAATAATAATGCCGGAATACAAGCAGTTCCAAATACTGTATCCGACTTGTCTCCGAGGGTTGCCGACGCGGTTGCATTCATTCGCTTTCGCGATATTGATTCGCACGAAACCCAACGATTTCCCGTTCAAATAAAACATAAAAAATGTAAACCAATTTTTATTGACTGACTGAATATGATGACTCAAAACTAATTTACTCAGTGCACATGCAAGTACTTCCAGATCTATCACAATTGTTTGCCGAACCGTCTTTTGTTTTCAGTGCCATCATTATGTGTTGATCAGACAAATTTGTGATAAAAGATCAAGTACTCAAGACTTTTCAAAAATAGAAACGACATGAGTGCTTTGAAGTGTGGCGACGTTTGAGGAATTTTTCAAATGTAACAGATCTTTTGCTCAAGTCATACGAGATTTTTTGAAGGTTGTGCAAAATTCTAATTTTTATTTATTTATTTTTATCCTGTCTTGACCGTTTATAGTCAAATCGCTATTTGATGATAATGCATTATTCAAAGAAAGAAAAAACTCGCTATTTGATCGCTTTGTGTCATTCATGTCGTAGATTTTTCCCCCGTTTTTTTCCACGCTGAGGGGGAGAATCCGAGGGAAAGGTCCACAGTTGTTTATTGGCATTGCCGCGTGACAAATTCACGTGAGAGTCCCTCGTTGTCAATGAGCGAACGGATTTTTTTGTTTCGTGCAAATTTTATTCGCAGCTAGTCCGTCGAACCCACAAGGCTTCAAACAAATGCTGCATGAATTATCAAGAATCTGTCAGCCCATTTTTCTGACTGATTTTTCTTTATTTCCGTTTTAGTATGCCTCTATATGTGGGATTATTTGAAAAGCCTAAAATTAGCTAATATTGCTCGCTCGCAACGTGGAGGTTCTGCTACAACCTTCCAACTGCTGCAGTTGAAAGATAAAACAGTTGCACTCATTGAAAGCTCTGTATAGTACTGAAACCCCGAAATGTGTTGTAATTATTCCGCCTACTGCGTGATCACGAAATTCTCGCTTCACATTGTCAAGATTCGGGACTTTGAAGTGGACATCAGGAAAATGTAAGTTTTTACGAGGGCAACATTGTTATAATCAATGTAATCGCCGGAACTGATACAAATTAGTTAGAACTTTTCAATTTTGTAAAAATCGCATGCCTTTGATTAGAAAAACCTCGAAGTGCATATACGAGTACAATACTTACACTGCATAATTTATGCATTTTGCGATTAAACTTTCTGTGTGGATTTCTCACGCTTTCAGTGCTTTGTTTCGCCTAATGCAGTTCATACTGTGTTACGTGAACTTGGTTGTTCCTATATATGAGACGAAGAAACCGCTGTTCGCTTGGTCAGAAGCCAGAACGGAGAGAAAATTTGCTGAAGAGAAAAGGGAACAAAATGGAATGCGCAAAATACGTGGGGATCGTTCATGTTGTTTTCTTCCTGTTTCTTTCGTGTTTTCTCGAATATGTACACACAAATACTATGATAATCGGGATTCCGATCGCGCGACACCGTGGGTCGACAGAATTTGTTCCATCGAACACCGAAACCAACACAGTGAGTCCTTCAATCGCCGTCGCCATTCACCAACGAAGAAAGCGTCATAATGAGGCGTCCAATCTCAGCGCCGAGCCAAAGGCAAAAAAAAAAAAAGAAAAAAAACTGTTGCTTTCTTGGCGATCCCTTCCACTCATCTTTGCATAACAATGCTCAATGCTTAGTCAGAAAATAAATAGGATGTTTTTAAATTGATTCGCCAATGCTCTATCGAAGAATTTAGCTTGAGAGGAAACGTGGAAGAAAGTTTCATTGGCGCAATTGAAAGAAAATGAATTTATCAGAAGGAGCAAAAATGGTCGGTGATAGGAATATTTTCTAGATAAGCACTGCTCAAAAACACGCTTCATCAGGAGTCTCGTGAAAAGGAATCTTCTGCGAGGATCTCTATAATCTAATTTGTATACCTGGATTTTATTTGTGACTGTGCCAACTCCAAGACGTGAAACATCTTCATAAACAAAATATACCGAAGATATAGCTGAATCGATTTCTTCCTTAACTACTGCATCATTTCAATTCAAGTTAGCTTGAAATTAGTGGATCTTATTCTGCATTATCCTCAAATGTGGGCTTCCTTGTTGGCGAGCTTCCTCCTGCGTTTTGTTGACATAAATATTCGAGAAATTTATTTCTATAATTTTGCTGAAGTCAGAGGGCAGCATACGAATGAAGTTCTAGTTTTTCGTTCAGAATTGGAAGCTTGGAATTTGGGGTAAAGCTTTACTAAATTCATGCTTCAATGAGAAACTCCGTGTAATTGAAATTTTTAATTGCCTGCACGGACAAGGGCATTCTCGCCAATAAACCGAAAAATTGAGAAGCACATTTTATATTTTACTGCACATCAATATAACGCTTTTAGCGCAATTTTTAAACAGAGAACACCAGAAGATCCAATGCTACACAAAGGACTCCCGGGTGCTTCACAAGAATGTCTCTCAAACGACGAAGACTTCGAGAACGAAGCGAAATATATTATTATACAGTACTGTAATTTATAAGGATCCAGTTCGAACTGTGAACATGAAAACTTGTTGGGATCCGATATTTCCATGAGACAACTATAGGAAGTATTGATATTGAAAAGATCGAGTGATTTTTAGACCTTACTCAAACTGGACATTCGAGAAACAGCAAATCGCTACCTAAAAAATATAGAAAGGACCGCCAAGTAAGAAAAAAATATAATTAGACGTCACTACCCAATAAGCTTGTACACGAGGCCTAGCTGAAAGGCCAGGGACAAGCGACATTAAAATAAATGCACGATTGCAAAAAATCCCTGTTGGGTCGAAAAAAAAAAACAAATAGAAAGTAAAACGGCGCGAGCAGAGCCGTGGTTGCGAAGTCCCGTGGAACTTCGTTTATGCAGGCTCGTGTGCGAAATTTTTAATCGAATTTAACTGCCCACAGCCATCTTTCACGCCTGGTTGTTCGGCGAAGAGCTCGTGTTATCGTCTGCGAACTCGCCGGAATCAGAATCGCGTTAACACGTCTTTTCAAACGGGGGCAAAAAGGAAAATATCGCGGTTTAATCCGGATAACACACACAGGCTCGGCATGCATGACGCGTCCACATTGAGCGGCAGAACCGACTGTTCGGCTTTCAAAAGAAAACGCGCTTTCATCGCTACAAAAAGATCGCCCGGAAACTCAACTTTCCTATTTACCGAACGAAACTGCGTGGAACTTCAATAAGCGCAACCAGCCTCATGCTCAATTACAGGACAGGGAATGTCGATTCATCGGAATTCCGCTCTCTGCGAAAACTTCCGTGGGGGCCATGACAGGCTCGATTGAGAACAACGGTGACATTCGCGGGCAGGTTTTTGCACACAGTGATTCACGCTCTCCTAGACCAGGAAAATTTAATATTTCGGCAATTTACGAACGTATAATCACGGAATCTACGTCAAGGAAGGCGAACAAATGTGAAAGGGTTGAAGGAAACCTGAAATCATTGCCTTCTGCGCAAAACAAAAAAAATTGCCATCCCCGACTAGGATTCGCGGGTAGCCATGGGGGAAAAACAGAGGAACTTTGTGGCATCATCAGGAAAGCATACTATTGTCTTACTGTTGTCTAATAGAATAGGACTGAATGAATTCTCTGAGAAGACGAAACATTCACCCGTTTCCAGGAGATAAACACTCGTTGTAAGGATAATGTCAAGAGTTTTTCTCTTTCTTTCGCGATGTACCACCTTTCTTTGACGCGAATTATATAATTATTGCGTACTTTCGTACATCCCCGAAATATCAAGCTGTTTTGCAGTCTTGGGGAGTGTGAATCCCTTGAACAGTACGGTATTCGAAAAATAATCCGCGGCAGGCAAAAAAATTTCCACCATAAATCCAAACGAAAAAGAGGGTTGCCCGTTCGGAGTGCCGACATTCAACGAGGCTGCATACAGCAGTTAATCCGCGATACAACGAATTAACACGCGGGCAAAATTGAGATCGTTCCGCGTGTCGACAACCGCGATTGCTTTGCGTCTAAGGTCTCGTGCTGAATAACACCGACAACTCAGCTACATTTCCCGTTCTACCTTTTTCTCTCTTCCTCTCGCTCTCTTCCCTTCTTTTTTTCCCTCACATCTCCTTTCTTTTCTCTTTGTTCAGTGTTTTTTTCTTCTTCTTCCTCCGAGCCGGGCTTTGATCTCGCTGGGATCACATTTTTTGTTCGTTTTGGGGCGATGGGCGGGGACAACTTCACAGTAGAGCTCCTTTCTATAGTGGATTCCGTTATTGGCCACTTGAGAGATGCAGCAGCTTTCTAGAAGCTTTAGCGGAGTAGCAAAAACCATGCAGATAAGAATAAAAAAATAATGCGGTCGCCTAATTCACTTCTTGCACATTCCTATTTTGAGTTATACCAATTGCTCTTCACATGCTCCCAAGGTAAGTAAGATGGAGTCCGGCTAACATCAATATAGGAAGCTAGTTTTTATAGAACATTTCCTGCGCATTGAAAGACACTCGATTTCACTGGATTCTGACAAAATGCTAGACCATAAATTTGGCATTAAAATTTGATTTTGGAGGATACGGTGAAAATATTTCTTGCTCGGGTTGCTGCATCGTATTCTGACCAGGGCGGGATGTGGGAGAAGGTTAATGTGACTGATCAGCTCTGTATTTTAAATTCTACGAACTGACAACTGAAACTTTGTCTTTTGACTGGGTGTTCTAGTAAAATCTTGAAACAAAGTGAAGCAAACTTATTCGTAATGTACGGTATCATAATCAACTTCGAAGAGTGCGGTCGATGTGGGGAAGGAAAAACTGCTTCGAGTCTTGATTCTACAATGGTGTTAAGAGTATTTCTTTGATAAGACCCATGAGCAGACAGCTTTGCTGCAATATCATCGGCCATCTCTCTAAATAAATGAAAAATTAAATATGCATCTTTTGGGGAAAAATCATTTGACGAAATGAGGTCTACTGCGAAGCTGACCTAAGGGACTCGGTCTCGAAACTTCAGAGGTTAAAAGCGTCGCGATTACCAGGCCCTGGACTGGAGTTGCAAGTACGACGTGGGAGCCAGATGGTGACCCATTGGTTGCCCCAATGGGCTCATGATGGCGGCGTCCATGGCGCCCATCTGATAGCCCTGGAGGGCCGCGGGTGAGGCTTGCGGTGCCGCCGACACTGAGCATTGGCCCGCCGGCAGGTGGCTAAGCTGGGACCCAGCGCTGAGGCCATGGTGCATCCCACCACCCTGTGACACCGACGCGGATCCGGATTGCGGCCCATGTTGGTTAGAACTGGTTCCGGTCAGGGAACCGCGGTTTGAATGCACTGGCGGAGTCTCTGACGTCGACGACCCGTTCGACGACCCGCTAGACGCCGAAGAACACGGCTTTCCGTCCTTCACCAACACCGGCACAGCGACACGCCTCGGCGACGTTTGCGACTACCGAGAAGAAAAACGAAAACAAAAACTTTCATTTTTTCTTACTTTACTCATGAAAACTTTCACCGAATAAATTCGAATGAAAAATCGAGGATGAATGAAAACAATAAATTCTGGATTCCACAATACGAAGTCAAATGACTAAGCGACTCTTCAAGTCTGAATCTTCAACCTTATCGCTTTAAGTTACTGTACTTTCTTTCAATGGTGAAATTTTAAAAAATTCAGACGGAAATCATGAGTATAGATTCACTCGTGCACCTGTTCAAGAGTATCATGACACGCACAAACGTTGGTTTAGGCTATTGTTGTAAAAATCTACATCTTTATAAAACATTTCTTTAACGTACGGTACTTTTTTGCATCACTCGCAGATTTTTAGGATACTCCAAAACATTTTGCATTTGAGATCAAGTTCTATTTGCAACAAAGCTCATTGAAAGAACATTTTTGCACGCCTTGCTCGTGAAATTTGAAGTTTGCATACGTTGCTTCCACGTTGAATGAGTTGCTTGAAAATCAAGAAAAATTGATCGATTACCACCGGAACCATCACAAGTACAGATTTGATTAAATTACAAGGGCGCTCACATTTGATTCCTTGACAGGTAGAAATGCTCGTGACCAATTATTTCAGCTTTCTGTCCCACAATGAAAATTTCCCTTTCCTCAGTAGCAAGAATATAGGTTTTCTACTCGGGAAACGGGTAGAGAACATTATATTAAAATATATCCATGGCTTCGGGAGAAGGTCCTCGGATAAAAGTTGACGTATTACGATAATCGTCTGTTCTTCGATGTCCTCTCCTCAATTTTTTTCAACCTCCAGTTTACAAAATTCAACGATTCCAGGTTTCTTTTTTTTTAAATCAAACGAGATCCTTTCAAAATCTTCATTTACCTGTGAACTTTGTTCCGCCATTTGCTTCTCTTTGGCTTGCCGCTTGCACTTGTACCTGTGGTTCTGAAACCAAATTTTCACTTGTGTCGGAGTGAGATGAATAAGCGAGGCCAAATGCTCTCGCTCTGGTGCCGAAAGGTATTTCTGCTGCTTGAACCGTCTCTCCAACTCGTAAACCTGTGTTTCACCCCCAAGGAAACCCAGAAAAAGAGGGAAAAAAAACAAATTAATTCTGCAAGACCCGGTAAAAAGTTTTGGTGGAAATCGAACGAAGTTCTACGCCGCGTGAGCCACGCGAGGAGAAATTGAGACGGACGAAAAGTGCCAACCTGAGCTTGGGTGAAAAGTACGCGACGTTTTCTACGTTGCGTAAGCGGGAACTGGACACCAGGGCCCATTTTGCAGTGTCCCGACGGGTCTCCTGGGTTGCAGCCACCTAGGGTCATCCCGGTTTGACCCATACCGACATTCACGCTCATGTTCACGTTCATGTTGACGCCAGCGGCCGAACTGCCCATTAATCTCGAAACTGAAAGAAAAGCCATTCAATTGTCCATCATCTCTTCTACTTCGTCTACAAAATTCATCAGCAAATTGTGAAATTGATGGCTGTAAGAAACTCGTGGATAAGCAATGTTCGTTTACCCAACAAGTGAAAATTTTGTGACGTAGTCTACAAAAACAAAGAAAAAAAAAAGTTATTGGGGGCAGATCTTTGGAGGCAGAGATCTTGTTTCATCCAAGAGCATAAAATCAGTCTAACTGCTCTAACCGATTTCTTTGTGAAAGAAAATATTTGTCACAAGTAATGCTTCTGTGAAGAAGAATGGCGACAAGATTCTTGGAATTTTAGAATCGTGTATTGCATTGAACAAATAAAACGAAGGCATGCAATAGTTTCTTATAATGTTTTTCCTATGTGCAATGTCATAATAGGGCGAAAATATATTGTCGCACGATTTATATTTAGGACGCATTTTTCTATGGTTTCATCATGAACAAACATCTATCAAATCTGTTGCGTTGAAATAGAGCAGACCCCTTTCATTGCAAAATGAAAATTGCTTTCACGAAAAAATTCCAGAAAAGTTCCAGTTGCAATGATAACTCCACAAAATATGAGCGTATTCCACGCCAATAGATATGAGCGAATCATTGATGATCCCCGCTTTTATTGCGATACGATTTTTAATCCTTATGCAGGTTAGTAACGAAGATGCGAAACAAACAACTGCTGTTTATAAAATTCAAGAAAATTGAGCGACGTAGAAGGGATGGGGATTGTCAATACGAATGGGGCTTACAGCTGCAAAGGAGCTTCGGAACAAGATTTTAATTTTTTCTACCATCTTGTCTAATCTTTATTTATCTACCAAGCAATTAACATATCTGTGTGAAGAACCTCGGCAATTCACTGCGCATTCAACAGAGGATGAGCAGAAAGGAAATTCGTCAATATTTCCACACCGTTTCGGAAGAGTTCCGTGGGGTTCGCAGGGCGATCCAGAGCTTAATCTCGGGCATCATTTAATGGCTCATTTCCGACAGAATGGGTCACTATCCATGCGGCGAAGAGTCCTCAGGAGATGCTCGAAAAATACTTCCCACGCTCATTTGAGGACACTCACCAAGTTCGTCGCCCCGCACAAATCACCGTAGTGTTTCCGTCCGGGGTTTAACAGACCGGAACTCTCGGAAAGACAGTTTCCCTGTTTCCAGCAAATTTCCCGATAAATAAACATCGTATTGCTCAGCTCTTAAAATGTAATGCACAAGTGAGGGGGCATTGAAAAGTTTGCCCTTGTCAAAGAGAGCATTCTCATTTCAAGAAATGGAAAAAAAGGAGGGATGTTCATCCCGCCTGCAAGTCGGGTACAGTATTTTTGTGTGTGCCTTGAATCACGAATTTCGCTTCCAGATGCATAGGCATGCATAAAAGATCGAGCTTTTTGTGAGCCAGCTGAAAAGTGCATAAATTTCAACTCAGTCAGCATACTTTTCCCCCGGTTTATTGGAACGCATTTGTTTGCTTTCTCTGGTCTATTGGTTGCCGTGGTGTTGGTCATTGAATCATTTACAATTTAAAAAAGCCGTCCACTGAAAGTATTGAATTTTGATGGGAATTTGTATCAGACAGTTTTGCAAGCAATTTTTCGCATTTTGAATAAATTGGCATTATTTTGCTAATATGTGGCCATTTTTGAAGCTAAAAACATTTTCCAGTATTTTTGCGAAAAGTTATATCGTTCACTTAGAGCCCAGGTAGTGCCGCAGTTGTTGACTTTTTCATCTTTAACCCCTAAATAATTCAATTTTAATTTGAAAAATTCCAATCCTTCGTGCAGATGGTTTCAATTTGGGTTATGAACACAAGGTTTCTCAGCTGTTTAACCCATTTAACGTTCAGAGCCATTCGTTAATTTTTATCTTTATGGACGATATCAAATGCACTACGGCAAGTGCCCGATCAGTCGCACAGTCCATTAGAAAAAAAAATTCCTGCCATGCATCAAGCATAAAAAACCCATAACTCGCTCTTTCTACGACGATTTTCATGGACGTAAAGTGAACTAGGTTCGGGCTGTCAAAGCATTTCAGGGGTAGGTGAGTTTCAGAAAACGAGGGGGGTGATCGATGGCGACGATATCCCGGGCAAGTCCCGAACAGAGGAAGACATCAGAACTTCATCAAACACGCCCTGTTTGCTCGAATGAATTGGGTCCCGTATTTGCGCAGTGGTTCCAGCCACTGGAAACATCGTCCCCGGATTCCCACGAGGTGTTGCGTTTCGACGCCGCAATTTTTCTGCCGTTTCACGACGCCGATAACAATAATTGAATGGCAACATTTTCTCTGCGTGGATGCGCCGACGGTTGATTACGCAAACAAGAGAAGAAGGCCGGGCTTCCGGGCCTTTCAGCACCCGGGGCATTCCAGGAACGCTCCACTCGACGATTCTGTTCACCCATTGTCGAGTCGATTTATTCAGCCACATTTTCCCCCGGGGGTTTTTGTTGTCTCCGGCCGCAGCGTCGACCGTAAGCAAATTAAGCTTTTCTCCGCGGCTAATGAAGTGTGCGAAATTTACCTTGCTCCTGTCTTTGCGTTGATTTCATTCATCGAATCGCCGGGGTTTATAATATTTTCTCCCGTTCTCACGACTCTGTTTTTTCCCTTGCGCTTCGATTCTTCGGTAAACCAATTAGAGCGATTTCGCAGAGGTTTCGCTTGTGTTTCCGATGCACTCACCTGTCACGACGAATGTTTATTTTTTTATGTCGTCTCTTTTTTCCTGCAGAGGGACAACGGAATTCTGTAAGCTTGCGCCTTGTCCAAGAGAGCACGGGTCAGTTTGAACATTTCTCCTAACATTCATTCATACTCATCGACCGAGAACCAGAAAAAAAATATCTTCAATCTGTATCATCCATCTAATCCGCCTTTTTTTTATCACAGTTTTACAGGAACAACTTGAAAAAATAAGCTCACTTTGATTACTCACAGCTCAATTCACAGCACCCGGTTTCGTTAACATTTTCGGTGATATAGAAAGAGGGCATTTTAAAATTTCCACTGCATGGCGTTTATGCTAGCGGACCCTTTCTAGGTAGTCTAGGTCTCTAGGATACTCGCGGAACTGAAAAATAATTCGTCATAGTAATAAAATAATTAAATTGACTGAAATTCTCCGAGACCGTATTTGTGAAGAGAGCGTCGCAAAACATCGAGGGAAAAAATCGCTCAAGAAAGATTCCACGTTTTGACTTCAACTCATTTTTTCAAGCTTTTTTATTGAATGCTTTCATCTACCCGCGGATGATAAAATATTGTTCCTTGATAAAACATTTACAGTATACGCAAGAGATTTAAAAACGTTTCCATAATGATTTGACGTGATTGGACCATCGATTTCCCGCAAATCTCTACATCACCCGAGAAAATCAGTCGATGAGGGAGAAATATGACTGCAAGGATTGTAATCTCGATTTCCTTTTAGTGAATTGGGATTTGGACACCGGTTGTATAATTCGCGTATGATTAAATCGGGAATAATCATATTTCAATTGAATGTTGATGTTTTTCATGGCCCAGAAATGTTTCAGGTTTTTTTTTTTAGGCACGCAAGGATCAAGGAAAAAAACAGAAAATACCTCGGAAATCGGAGAAAACTTTGATGGGAACCTTGCGTAATGACCATCAAGTTTGGTCGCAGAGCTTCTGTGTGCAGAAGTCACCTAAGGGAGGTTCTCAGGGATTTTTTTCTCCATCTCTAAAGAACTCGACGACATACATTCAGTTGCGGGATCCAGCTCTCAGCAGGTTTCTCAGGACTCTGAACAGCTGCGAACTCGGGACCTTGTTTACTGGACAAATACGCCCAAGTGAGACGAAAGTTTCCCGAGTCCACATCGATTCGTTTCATGCAAGTGACGACGCGCGGACACAAAACCGTGTTGACTGCAACACGCAAGCAGGAATGTCGCCGCGGTGACAACAACGGAAGTGACGGGTTGGATGAATGGGGGATTCAGGCTGCTTGCGTGCGGCTTTCTGCGAAATCATGTCCCGATTTGGACGATGGGAAAAAGGAACACGACAAAGGCGTGCAATTTGCGTCGTTTTGCGTGACGTGTTTTTGTTGTCACGGGGCGTGACTGGCGAGGCACGAGAGAAAATACGCTTTTCATCCCGAGAATTTTTCGCCTGCATTCCGACGCAGATTTTCTCCTTCAGTGGCGAGCGAATGAATGAGCGTGATCCGTTTTGAAGCGCGGTGCTGAAAAGCTGGCAGGAGTGTCATCCGTTTAGCTTCTTTATGACTCAAAGTTATGCGATTTTCACGGCTTCTTCGTTCCTCTTCCTGACTGAAGCCACGGGTGAATGGAACACTCATTTGCCGTCCGGCATTCTCGCGTTGAAAAATTTCATTCCAAAAGCAAAATTCAGAAACGACAAACCGACGAATCCACCGAATTTAAGTACGGAAGAACCTTGATTACCCGTGGTGTGGTTAACCGCGCTTTCGAGTAACAAAGCCTATAGATACACGTAAAATGTAAAATCAAAATGTTTGCTGCATGTGTCACCGATTCGAAACTTAGAAACCCAAGGTACTTCTTTTGGTAGAATGTCATGTTTTTCCTTGTTGATCTCGAAGATTAGTCATACCGTTTTAGTTAAGAAATTTCAACTCTTTCAATCAGTTGCAAATTTAATTCATCGGATACAATAAGGCATCTGGTCAGTATGAAATATAATCTAAGGCTATTGCTGCACATTCTAGCAGTTCATCGTGTTAAACCTGATTTATTTGACGATTCTACACAAGCATACAATAGTTTTTGTTGGTCCTAGTAGACCTACCATTGTATAAGCAGCTTAACGAAAACTCTCTCTCTCTCTCTCTCTCTCTGTCTGTCTGTCTGTCTTTCTTGATCATTATTGGCGAGGAAGTTCACTTGAAAAATGTACAAATGTACATCAGGCCTGAATGAATTAGAATAAATTTAATTAGTGATGAAATGTCGATTTACGAATATAGTGACTCTCTTGTTGGAGAAGCGCAATGTGAATTCATCTCCACAGGCCGACGGATAGGATCGGAAATCTCAAGATGTACTTAGATATTCAAAGCTTTTCAGGGAGTATTATTGCACTTAACGGCGATTCAAGAAATTTGCAGAGCCTCTTGGAAACCCCGGGATCCTGAATCCTTTGTTTCTGGAAGAAGCAATTTTCTCCTTTGTTCTATCCGAACAATTGTGTCGGTGGTTGGAGAAGTGTTGAATAATGATTTTCCTCACGTGCTGTAATGATTACTATTGCACTTCCAGAAAGGCAGAAAGCCATGGTAAAGAATGTTTTCCGTTTGAAAAATAATAATACATGCATTAATCTACGAAGGCATTGCTTCGCTTTATGTTTGCACGGTGATAATGACTGTTTATTGATGCATGGAAATGTTGAAGGAGCGGCGAGTGTGTCTTGAAATGCGAGAAGAAGGTGAGGTTGCAACACGTACGTTCAAAACCCGGAAACAGAAACGCGGATTCCATTGTCCGCCAAAGCAGGAATCTTCATTCATGGTCCGGGTTTTAAACCCAAGGAGCCATTTCCCATTTCCCTCGTTCGCGGCGCAAAGATGCGAACAGGAACACCGATGATGTACTGCATTCCTGCGCGTCATTGTGGACTCGGGGGGTCGAGAAACCTCCCGTTTTTTTTAAAACTCAAGTCGAGTCTCTTGCGTCACAAGATGCTCAAAAAATGATTAAAAAACAAAGAAAGAAACCGAATTGCGGTACGTATGAAGGAAATGAGGTGGGAATTCGAAGGAAGAGCAAACACGGCGCCGTTTTTGGATCAGTACCCCGCGGCGGGGTTCTTTCAAGCGCGGAATCCCGAGCGTGAGAAAAGGAATGCTGTCCGTGCTGATGAGGCGATTACGCCATGGACAAATTTTATCGACACAGCCTGGTCTGATGTCCAGCAAGCAAGCATTGATTTCCTGACGAAGGAGTTTTCCTTTTTTTCTGGCTAATCATTTCCGCCGCCTGGTCTTTGTGATGAGTCTAATCGGAGGTCCGCTCATCGATTTGCTCACTCACGCTTTCGGAATTCGTCGCACGATTCCTGACGCCCCCAATCAAACCCGAAAAAGCGCAAAGAATTCCAAGCATTGAGTATCGATTATCGTTGAGGTAGACTCATGTTATTCTATTTCGCACCGGGATAAACATAAATATTATCAGATCAGTTACCGCATTTACGCGATTGTCGGTCGCGTGAAACAATAAATCGCAACCTGCCTTTTTCCCCAGCAGTTATTTGATGGAAAAATGTGCAGGCCGCAAAAAGTGATATTTGGTGGTTAAGATTTAGCGCAGTCGATACAGTACATACAGTACAGTGCGGTGAAAGCTTATTTGTGCAGCATTTCTCCTATCTTTGTAGATGTAATGTAATCTTGAATTCATTTCATTCCGCGCAGATGATCCTTGAACGTCTTGTTATACGGTACATTCGAAAATCTCTTCAAACGTGACACGAATGCAACCTAAAGTTTATAAACTTTAGTGCATAAATGTCGCTCGCGAAATTTCAAGCGCATTTCTTGACGAAGAAGTACCGCTAATAATCGAGTGAATAGGAAATCCTTTTCAAGTCGATCGTTAAAAGACAACTTTGACAGTCTTTGTAATCGCAGTATTAGTATGAAAAGACCGAGTAACTGAATAAACTGATCATATTGTATCCATGACGACGAGGAAGTCCGTCTGTTTCTTGATCAAACAAACAAAAAATATCAAGACGCAATTTTGAAGTCTTTGAAATTTCTGCGCTTTTACGTACTAACATCAGGCGGCCGAAGTAGAACACACAGGACACGTATATGACTAACACACAGCTCAATTTAATAGAGAGAAAACCATGCGATAACTCGAGGATGAGAATTGGTAGCGTCAAACTTTTGCTCCTTTTCTTTTAAGCACATTCTTCCTCTGTAATCTCGACATTTGTGTGTGGGCGCATCCTGTTTACTTTTTCTCTGTGCTAGGCAATGACGTAACGACAAAATCACAGAGTTTGGGAGGTTAACAGAGACGTTGTTCATTTCTTTTTTTTTTCTGCGAGAAGTCAGGATAACGGCCTATGACAGTGAGGCGCTATTCCTCCAGCAGAATGAGACATCGCTGCCGGGTGGCGACAACACACGCCGTAGTCTCACAATATGCGGCGACCGCATACAATAATGCCTGCGTTTCCATCAAGCCGGGATAAAAATGCACGTACGCGCAGCGTTTCAATGGGCTGAAGGCAAAACTAATAAAGAAAAAATACGATAGAAAAAAGAAAAGTAAAATAGGCTCACGGCACGCAGGGATGAAATTGAACAAGGGGGAATGCGAGTGCAAGGTAGCGGCGGTGCGGGTTGCACATGACAACTTTATTTGCTCGCTCGGCCGTTTTCTTGCTGACTCACTTCCCGCGTTGCGGAGGGGAGGAGAAAAACGACGGCGAGCGTCTGGAATATAGTTTCTTGAATGACGAGAAACTCGATCGGTTCTGATGACCGGATCAGGAATGTCGGGTGTTTGCGCTCCTAATTTCCCGCATTCCTGGCGACAAGCCTAGATCGGCATGTCGACGATTCCGGACTAATTGCCTATTTTCTCGCCGACGTCCGCTTTTCATCACCCCGCTGCCTTCTTTCCTCAACATTTTATTTTCCTCTCGAAAATAGTCTCTGAAATTTGTCGTGTTAACCTCTGGCTAGTTAAAAAAAATACAATACAGTATAATATTTCCTGTAAAAATTTAATGTGAGGCGCTCCCCCCCCCCCCCCCAAAATCGGGATGTGGGGAGTTTATCCGATGGCATCTTATATTCACGGGTATAATGCACCATGAAAACTTCGCCATTTTTTAAGACAAAAAATCGGTAGGCGCCTTGAAGTCGCGTAAATATGGTGACGATGATAACTTCCACAAGTATATAAAATTCCCCTCGATCGGACGTTTGATTCCTGAAGCAAGTTTTTTTTGAATAATGGCAGGAAACATTTACTGCTGAAAAAGTAAATTCGACGGTCACATACCTTCGAAAATTCGAACAATATAACCCTTGCCAAGCCCCTGCTTCTTCGCGCTGTTTCGCTGCCGATATATGCAAGCATAAAACTACTCCCGGATCGAATTTTACTTAACCGAACCTGACACTCCATCTCTCTCAACGGTGTTTCATTTGTTCTTCTAGATGGGTTCTACACGTTTGTTTGAACTTTCTGGCAGAGCAGGTTAGACCCACAATCATTCGGTGGGTCTCGTGACGGAAATGAACGCAGGGAACGCAAAACCAGTCCATCCGAAATCCAATTGTTCCCCGGCGCACGATGGGCCTTTTCACTCCGCTGCGCCTGATCCCCGGCAATAGGCGCTTCCGACGTGACAGGGAGAGGAACCCACCCGACTTCCTTGTTGTCACTCACACTCTTCTCCAGGAATTCCCCGGAAATCCGAATGAACCTCCTTGCTTGCTAAATGGTTCAAGGCCTCATCACCATATCCCACTTAATTGAAAGTAGACCTTCATTAAAAGCCCCCTCTTGCCTCTGATATTTCGCCTTCTTCGGTCACCTCAGGCTCGAAGATCGACAGGGACATTCTCCGATTTCCCGTCTCCGTATTCTTGCAAACTCGCATAATTTTTCCCTGATCCGGAGTTGATTTAAGGCATGTTATTTAAAAATGTTTAAAAAAAATTATGCATAAAAATATGTCAATAACCGAACAATTTATATCTTGAGAGCTCTTTTTTCAAGTCTAGTCGTTGAGCTTCTCATCAGCCGATGTTACACGTACGACCCAGCTATTTTATTCGCAACACTGTTCAGTCAACAAAATCGGAAACCCTTATGAATGCAACCGTCGATCTGATCGGCAGTTAATCCGAAAACGACCTCTATTCATTTTCAATGGAATTATACTTTATACCGAAACACTTTTTGTATAAAAGGTATAATTTTCGTTCTTATAAATTAAATACAGTTTATCGTTCCCAAAGGTTTTGGTAATTCACAAGACCTCTTGACGCGAGCCGCAAAAGTTCAAATCTCTGGTTGATCCATAAATTATTTTCACCGAGATGCTGTACAGTATTTGGATGATAGGTCACAAAATTAAAATTAAAGCGCAATCTGTTCGGATCTAGCAAAAGTGAAGATGTCTTGCCAGGAAATCAAATAGTGAGGCCCGATTAGCTGGCGAAAACTATTTTTTAAAGAGTAAACCGATGAAGCGTGGAGAATAACAGACCATTTTTGTGTCCAAATCAAATCTCATCAGTAAAAGGGATAGTTGAAAGATCTTCATAGCAGATGGTTGATTCCAAGCTTTTTTGGAGACACATAACAGAAGTTTTTCGCACACAGGAGACTGCGAAAAAACAGGAGTATATCTATAGTAATATATAGATGAAATCCTATTAAAAAAAGAAGTGTAACTTGAAATCACATGATTCATTAATGATTAAAAGCACACCATCATTATAGTATGTACGGTATTTATATTATTTCCCATTGAAGCAGCTTATTGGCCAGAAACTGGCTGATTCTTTCTTTGGCTGGACAATTTTGCTTTTGGCTTTACTTGATGTTTTGGAGTTAAAAGTGAAGTGCAGTACAGTTGTATAAGAAAAAATGCCTTTCCGCCTGAGTCATGTGATTTGTCAACTAATGCGAGATTCAATACGGATGAAACTTATCTTTGGAGCGGATAAAATTATACGTGCGTTGTTCCTACACCTCTGGCAAGACTTTATTTTTTTTAATATTTAGACGAGAGTTCCCAAGACAAGCAAATTTTCATAAAATGCATTACCCCGACACTTTTGCGAGGCTTTCTATTCATGCATCTTCCGGTTTCCTGGTTTGAAATCCCCACCAGCGCAAATTTTTCGATCCCAGGCTTATTTGCGAAGAAGGCTCGCATGCACGGGGCATCACAATAAAGCTTTCGGGACACTTCAACGGACCCGTTCCGCGACAGGAAGAAGATTTCGTGAGGAATAGGGACAGAAAGGGGAGGAGTACCATTAAGTCGGGAAAGGGGGGAAAGAAAACGCTTTCCTCCAGGCATCGGTAGCACGAAACTGCAGGGATGCGTTTCAAGGGTGCGTTTTATCCCGGCGTCGAGGACCCTCGACTGCGCCGTGACGCCGAACCCGATTGCACCCGGGATATTCGTCTGAGACGCCCAGCGAGAAAACGCTGCCGTGTTCTGTTCCCTCAGGACACGAGGAACATCAATAAAGACGCATTGCGTCATTCCGAATGGATATGTACACTACTTTATTGATCCTGGATCAGTTGATTGACTAAACTTCTCTAGACACACGATGATCTCCCAAACGCGCAATGAAGCCGCCTTCACTATACATTCTCAAAAGCCCATAACAATCTTTGACAAGGCCTCTCAACATTTTCGGGGATTGTACCGCTTTCGAAGAAGTTCCGTGGTTCATTCGCCACGCCTTGCCCATAGTACTGTACTACCTGCGTAGGATTAGAACTAGATGCAGGGCCGGGTTTATCCATATCTGTAACTGTATTCTTAGCTTCAGTTTCGAACATTTATAATGAGACACGCATTTTTCATGTCTGCTATTTATTTATTTTCGAATATGATTCTTCCCCCTTGCGCGCGCGTGTCTTCAGGATCAGATGATTGCGACGAATCGAGTGCCGTTTCAATTACCAGATTGATCTCTATCCTCTCTAGAACCTTCAATAAAATCAAGATTCAAAGCTTTGCACCTTAGATGTGAATTTTATTACCTATTAGTTTACAGTGATTCAACTTGATAGCCTAATTTATAATGAAAGGATTGTATTCGTCAGGTTCAGCCATTCCATTTAATACCTGAAAATCTATACAGTAGTCGGATCTTAAATATATTTTCCAAAGCTGGTAATTAAAAAGGAACGTTTGGCCTATTTTTTATGAAATTAGAGACAAAACAGGGTTTTTGCATCCTAAGTTTGCAGAAAATGCAAACAAGGAACATGTTTATTTCAAGTGTCAACAGAGGAATTTTGCAGCACCCCGCATGCACTTAGATGCGCACCACAGTTTAAAAAAAGGGCGAAAAAGCGGTTACATATCCTACTTTTAAATAAATTCAGTGAACTGTATATTTCTAAAACCGTATTTATAAACTTGTTCTCAAATGAATGCTGAATTAAACCGCAGAAGGGTGAAAATAATTGAATGAAACTTCATTTAAGGTAAAATTCAGATTCTCATTTTGGTATATTTTGAGCAATTTCGTTTTGAAGGTCAGTCCACAAATTGGAGTCAAGTGACTCAAGATTGATGCGCGTCCAAGAACAATTATTCACGAAAAACCTAGACGCTTGCATGATGCGCAACGCATTTTCCACGGAGGTTTTTCCAAAAAAAAAATAATTTGCGCATGACACGCAAGTACATGCAAGAAGTTCGAGAATTTAGGGTTCTTGAAGGCTTGCGAGAAGTACCAGGTACTCATGCGACTCGCTCAGGCTCTTGGGGGACTCATTTAGTCATTTCATCATCCACAGCTAATCTGCTGTACATACAGTCAGTCTATAAGCGAGGGTTTAGTAGGGTAGACTCAGAGCTTTGATTGTTTGTCTATTATCGGTTCTTCCCGCAATTCAGGTTTGTTCTGTCATCAGATCAGACGTGGTTTGTCACAGCAGCCCGGGGCGGATCCGCGGGAATCCTGCGCGTAAAATACGGTAGACCTTCGACGAGCCCGAGCACAAACACAAGCCGTCGATCGATGGAACGTTGTCTATCATCATTATCTGACCTGATAGCAATAAATCGCGGTTGGGTCACGTGTCGAGCAGTTCGCGCGACGCCCGGCAAATCGATGCGCTTCCGGATGCATTCGGAACCGGGGTTCGAGGCCTCAAAGCTTCGCCCGCTGTCCAAGCGCGTGCTGCCCAACAATCACTAATATTCTCGTGTCTTCGAAAACATTTATCGACTACCATTGAATGGCTATGCGGGGATTAAGGTCATGCGTCCCTCAACTTTAATAATGCGCATTCTGCGTCTCAATTTTCGACACCCCGCGATTTTCTGAAATCCAGCATGTAAATTATTTTCCACCGAGAGTGTATTTTTTCAAACCATCCACTAGCTTTTATTCGTCTATTAACGCCTACAATTACATGATGGATCGGTGCCCAATTTCTTTTTTCAAACACGCGATTTATTCGCATCTTCAGAAGAAAGTGAGAATTCCATTTCGAAGAGCTCATGTTACGTAACCTGAAGAACAACTCATTAAAAAACCTGCATTTTTCCACAAAATTTGTCGCACGATTAACTCTGTTCCACACAACAAACTGTCTTTCCTTTAAAAAAAAAGGCAATCAACAGTTTCAGACTAGATGGCAATTTATGATTTTAGCCATTCGTACGCAATTAAAAATATACCATGCTGTTCATTGTTTTCGCTCGTTCTCCCGTTTTAGTGCCATTTAATTAATTAATTAATTAATTTTTATCTCCACAGCGATTGGAAATGAATTGAGAATCGTTCCAACGGAGGTACCATTTTTTCCGGATATCTTGAACGCATCGCTTTCCTCTCAAACATTCGCTCGGGAAAAGCGGCTTATGCAAAAAAAAATTCCCCAGAAAACATACCAGATTTCGGAACAAATAAGGTTCCTTGTTAGAGGCATTTGTGAACGTATCGCAACAACGATTTAAGCTAGTTTCAACCCTTTTTTGAACAGCCTCCATTCAAACGAATGCAGGCTACGGTTTTCAACACCCGCGTCGATTCATGCCAGAACAAAGACAAAAAATTGCTCGAATGACGCAGAAGAAAAAATAACTAAAAAAGAAAATGAATCCTGGACCCTGAGAACTACCACTGTGTAATGAGGAATCGAATCCGGGGCGCGAAGAATGCTGCCTATTTCCCCGCATTCGTACATTCACTCATTCGCTCATGCCAGCCGTCCACGCATTTCCAGCTTCCAGCTTCAGGAAACACTTTCGCCCGGCACAGAGCGAGAGAGAAGGAGAGAAAGAGACGCAAGATGATGGATTTCCGTGTGTTTATCGTCCAGGTTTCGCTTCGCAGGTGGACAAAAGGCGAGGTCAGGTTACCCAGACGCATAATGCCGCAGCATCGTGCCACCGAAACCTCGCTCGGAGGAATTTCTAATGAGCTTCTCTCTCATTCACCCCTCGGGCGATCGCATATTCGGTATGCGCTATATTAATTTCCCTGGACGGGGGCCCGACGTTTGCACTGTTCGTGCGACGATCGCGCTGCATCAGCAGTACTGTGCTTGCTCGGATCCGACGCCGCGCGCGAGGGAACAAGCTCTTCATCTCAAGGCGGTCTCCATCCGAGATTTTTGGCACGTAAGCAAGTTTTCGGGGAATCTGGATTCCAAGTTCCGGCTTTCTCCCGGAGGAGAAAATATTCCCGTGGATTCGACGACCCCCCGAAGAACACTCGACGATCTGGATTAGCATCAGCGTTTTATCAACACCGAACATGCTTACAATCGTTCTTTCAGACCCCACCGAATAAGAGCTGGCCAAAATTGTAGCAAGAACCTCGAACGTTCGAGCTTCGATCAACAAAGCCGACACTTTATGTCGATAAGAAAATTACAAAAGTAGCCTACTTGAGTTGCGTCAATTTTCTTCATATCCGCTCCACACTCTGGTAGACTATCGTGTCAAACTGAGATCAAACATTGTAAAATTCATAGAGACAACATTTGGAAAAATTGCCGTGGGAGAAACGAATTAAACAAGTAACTGAATACCAAAGGAGTTGGACAGAAAATCCCTCTCCGATTGTTTCTAAGTTCGGGAGCATTTCGATATACTGTCCCACGCTACACGAATAATTTATCGTCCTCCAAATAACACTTTTCGAATGCTAGATTATCAATGATATTCGATTAACCGAACAAAAGCACCCCTCCTTTAGCGCGTATATTCAAAATTCCAAAAGTTGCAGAGACATTTGAAACGGTTATCCGAGTCAGAATTATTCGAAATACTTCATGGATGGAGAGTATCGAAGAAAAATGGAAGTTTTTCTTCAGGAGAAAACGAGACATTCTCAAAGAAACTTCTTGCTATTCATCCTCATCACTGCAAATTTGAAAGCATGAATAAATGCGTTCGTTAAACGATGAGAACGACGATCCGTGAATAAATGCGATTCAGTATTCCCTTGTGCAACGACAGCCGATCACTAAAAACGCCATTGTGATAATAAACATCAGGTTTCCCCGATAATGTTATGGAAAAATGGCGAAGCGACGGGTGTGGAAACTATGGCAACTTCACGGCACCCGGCTGCAAACCTCGATCACCAAGAGGTTCTTTTTCTTTCGTGTACAAAAAGCTTTGGAACAATGTTCCGACATGGGGAGGGTTCTTTGCTATACTCGGTCAAGTGGCGCGTGGGGCTCCACGGTGAAATTGAATGAAACGAAACCGACGGGGGAAGGACCTAATCCGCACGGCAGTTGGTTGCGAACTCATAGAAAGTCGGATAGGGTGGTCTGAACAACTCTGACAAGACCCGCACGATTTCGTGATGCAGATCGCGACATTAGCTTTTGAACTAAGTCGACGAGAGACCCATAGGAAGAACTTTAGCCGACCCCGGTTTATACCCAGAAGTTTTGCAACCTCGCCCGAACACGAACGCTTGCAAACCAGTCTGACATTCAAAGGACTCCTAGTTTGCCTGATCGATCCCGGACAAACAAATATTCCTATCTGAATAATATTATAAGCTATGGGATTGCCGAGAATGTGATGCGCATTCCCATAAGAGAATCGACATATTTCATGATAATATTTACGCGAAGTCTTTCGGAGGCTCAACAAAGACGGAGTTCGACGCACTTGCGTGCTTAATTGGCACACTCCGTCTTGTTCCTTGTTTTTCCCCTCTGAATAGTATAAAATAGCCTGATCTGTCCTCATAATCTATTGTACGTATGCCCCTTCAATTCATTACGATTTTTGACGGATTTATTCCCATTGTCCTAGACGTAATTCAGATGTAATTCGCACATGCAATCAATCCATTGTTTCGCCTTACTGATTGATCTCTCAAAGTGTGATCTCAACGACTTTGTGCATTAGAAGATGAAGCACAGTTCTGTATGTATGTCATTCGCTTATTCTTCGCTTAGGTAATTTAAGCATATTGAAGGGTATAAGAAACGTTCCAAGAAATCATTTTGAAGATATAGAACTTGGCCAGCGAGCTACAGTATTTTCTTGTGCAGATGATGGTTCGGATGGACCGATACTTATGAGAGAAATTTGTATCGTGACGGTATGATTCCTAAGCTGCGTAATGAATGCAAGACAGTTCTTTTGATGGGAATAGTTTGCTCTTTCGCTTCTGGAAAAATCAACTGAGTGAAATATTTTCAAATTTTAAATGGAAGATCAGACTTCCAAGAAAATGTGAGTACTGGGGGAGAAAAACCCCTTTCGCTGCCTCTTGGACGGAAGTCACAGAACTATTCAATTGTTTTTTGGATTGAACCATTTTCATGATATCGCACTTGGATGTACAAAATTAGTGGAACCCCGAAAATGGACCCCTCAATCTGCAGAGAATTCGACTCATGGACACTTTGATCTCGCGAAATCTGCCGCAATACTGTACTGTATCTTGACAATAACTCAGGATATGGACACTTTGCCAAAATTTCCAGAAAAAAATTCTTAAATATTTCTATACATATATCTGGAAAAAATTGAGCAACCGTCTTAAAGATGAGGCAAAAATCAATTGCATTATAAATTTCCATTAACTTATTTTCCAGAACAGTCTGATTGTGTGCATACATCTGCGCCCATGGTTTTTTCCATCAACTGGGTACTGCACAAAAAGTGCAAAGTATTCCGTAGTAATATGTGTGCTTGTTGTTTCCCTTCTATTAGAGTCCTCTTCATGCCAAAACGCAGACCCTGTGTGATTTTATTCTCCACGCTTAGTTTCCGTCCTTCACAATGAACAAACTTACTTATTGGAAAATTTGGAGTTCAATAAAATAAAATAAATACCAAGCTTGAGAAGAGTTTAAAACTGTTCCCATATAAGTGTATGGGAAAATGTGATCCAACATGCCAAACGTTTCGACTGATGGATGTAGTGTGAGAAGTTATTTTTTCCAAATCGTGAGACCCACTGTACCTAGTTTAATCTAAAACGGTGTTCCCCAACCTTTTTGAACCCGAGGACCAGCAAATTTCCAAAAATAAAAAATTAAAATTTAACGTACTGGCGAATTCCCAAAATATTTTCTGCGGACCAGATTTCATAAAATTTTTGATGACTCAACAATTTTGGCTTGAATATTATTAGGCAAGTATTTACAAGAAAAAATCAGTTAAGAATGTCATCAAACAATTAGAAAGGTGGGCTTGGAGAAATATTTCTTAGAATGAAAAATTTACATACTCTAATTAATTTCAGCAGGTGCAAATTTGTTTGAAGTGTCATTAGGAGAAAAGCCAACTTGTTTTCATCAGATAATTCAACTGCCATTGTCCTTCCGAAATTTTAGGTAAAGAAAATAGACTCCATCCCAAATTTTGTTAAACTGGTTATGCTGAAAAGTAAAACTTATGCGGGCAGGTGCCGGTCTGCAGGCCACGGGTTGGGGGACATTGATCTAAAAATTCTAAATTCTAAACCATCCATAAAGGCATAGACATGACCATTTCATAACATACACTTCACGTTCAACTTCCGCATTCCTTTTAATTATATTTCTGTTAAGTCCTGCCTCTCAATGGATTTATTTTGATTTTTTTACTTGTTCGCCAACGCTCCTATGACCAAATTTACCCATCAGAAGACCGTCCTGATTTGCAAGCTGATTGTTCTAGAAAATGGGTCCATCTCGTTTTCGATGGAATGCGACATTTAGGTTTCTGGGAAGGAAATCAAGAACTTTTCAAGAACTCAAGCCCACAACAAGGATAAATCCCACGAGAAGGATCCTTGGATTCGCTGGAATTAAAATACTGTAATGAAGAAACCGATGGTAATACTCACAAGGAGCAAATCGTGGATCAGCAGCGGCGGCGGCAGCCGGTGGCGTGCCATACCAGCAGCCTGCAGCGGCGGCCGCAGCCGCAGCAGCCGACGCCGTGGTCGGACAATGCCGCATATCCGCGCTGTACGCCGCGGCGCCCAGCTCCGCGCCATTGCAATACTGTGCATAAGACGACGGCGCGTGGTGCATGGGGTGCGAGTACGCCGCCGCGGAGCCCATGTGGGCGCCGACACCCGGGCCGGGCGACGGGGTCAAACAACCAGGGTCCGGCTTCACCGCCGGCCCGATGCGCCCGTAGGCGTCCAGGTCCGACGAGTACTGTTGGAGGATGTCCGTGACTGAGAAAGGCGTGGAGAACTTGCCGCCGGTCGTACTGAACACGCCTGTCGCTGACGTGGGGCTCAATGACATGCCAGGTGGGACGAAGTCGCCGTCGTTGGAGGCGTATTCGTCGTTCGGGCGCCACACGGCGGCCTCGACCTCGGTGTCGTCGTTCCCGTCGTCGTTCTGTCGCACCAACTCGCGTTCGTCCACGGTTTCCAGTTTGTCCTCCCGAAACGCACTCACACTTTCCGCGGAAATTCCCTTCCTGTTATCCCCAACAGCGAAACTATCCCGTCATCCTTTCTATCAACTGCAGCAAAAAATCCAGTCACTCCGATTGTAAGCAACCATGTCGCAATCGCCGGAGACGCAACCTCGTGAACACAAATAATAATTTAAAAAAACTGAATAAATGACTCGGAATATGTAACTTTTTGCAAGATTGAAGTTGAATATAGATGTGAATTCCTAAATGTATGAGACCCAGCACATTCAAGCAACGAGTCAAAAAAGCGTTATCCCTGAATTCAGTTTAAGCAGATTATATTTTCTCTCCAAATTGCTTATTATATATCCTAATGGACTTCGATATACGTGGGAATTTATTTTTTACAGTAAAACCATGTCATTTCTTACTTATCATATGTTCAAAACACAATATTGTGGTCGCACTGTATTCAATCGTCCGCGATGCAGTACTTCATATATTTGCAGAATAACTTGGTCATTATACGAGGATTTGCACCGCATTTGGTTTTCTGCATTTTCTGTTGGAATTTTGATTGGTCACGTCGTTCGATGAAGAGGTTTTGCTGAACAGCATATGTGATGGAGACGATCGTGAAATGATTGAAATTAAACAAAAAAGAAAGACATTTCGTTTGGTGAAACGATATAATCGAGTGGCAGCATGGCGCGCCCAAAAAGAATCACAGAAATGGCCAAGTTTCCATTTATCGCAAAATTTTAATTATTTTCAGCAAGATCTAATGTATTCTTCGATATTTCTATTCGAAGCGTTGAATGAAGCGCACTTTCTTAAGATGAGAACTTTTTTTCGGCTTGCTTCACTTTAACCTCGTTAAGGGAGATTAAATTTATATATAAACACAAATCAGATGCCAGTATGCCTAACAGTGCAGGCTTCGTACCTTAAATCCGTCAAGACGTTTGAGGAATTGTTATGCACAACTCAAACTGAGCAATAATGTTACGTCAGCCAGTTTATTAATTGAGACGCGTTGCATTTTTCATCATTATTTGGAAGACCTGGTCCATCATCCAGTTCATATTTTTGAAGATTTTATTTCGAATAAAGATCATAAATTTTATTTTAACAAATGATGCAGCCAAAATTGGATAATTTTCGTCAAATTTCCTTTAGCGGGGTTCGTGTTGAAACTTTCGCTGCTCAATTTATTTTAAAGATTCAGTCAGAGTCCAAAGAACACATCAAATTAATCTAAATGAAAACACCAACGGAATGGGGACGTCACCGACAAAGTTTTTTTAAATGAATAAAACTTTTTCTTAAGAAAACCTGTGATTTCCTTGAAATTGTCCCCACCAAAATAAACCAGAAATATCAATCAAGACTGCGATGTTGACTAGACATGTTCAAGTAAACTCACTTAAACGAGTGCGTGTGTTCTATGAATGGAGAACATACAGAATTATTGCATGGATAAACGTTAGATCTTTTTTGCTCCTCACGCTTACTGAAGAATCGCGTGTGTATAGAAGTAACATGTATTCAGTGTTATCGCACCGACGCGGAAATTGGCGTAACGACCCAAATGAAGAGTGCTCGGGATAAATATGTCCGGACCACAGGATTCGGGGATTGTTGAAAAGTTGAAAAGGGGCGGCAGGGGAAATCTTGATGTCACCTTTGCACTAAGAGGAATGAGGGGTAGCAGTTGAGGGACCACTTGGCAATGTTTGCGCTCAAGTCGAAACAATCGAGAGGACCCCCACTTCTTGCGGTCGAGAAGGTGCGACGACGGGGGAAAAAAACGGAAGAAGAGCACTCGTGAAAAATCCAACAGCTCTACGGCCACCGTCGAAGCCCGGGGTACTCGTTTGCTCCTTGTGGCTTCCGAAGGACTGTTATGTCAAGTAGAGGTTCGCCTTGATGAAGCTCTCGAGCTCCGACAGCGTTCGCCAATGGCGTGACGCGCGTTCCGGGTCAAGCCCCAACGGCGGCGCAAGGCTCGGAAACCGGGATCGGGGCACGAGTCGCATTGGTCCACGGCGTCGACGCCGGGGATGAACACTGGCCCCGCCTCATTGTCCCGCCCGATGGCCCGAGCGGGGAGCGAACATCGGCCTCACGTCGCTGCCCGACCTCCTCCGTCGGCTCCATACTGCCCCCACTGCTCATGTGTGGGTAGCTCATAATTCCCCTGAATCGCACCCCTAAAACCCTGATCGCGAACCTTCGCCGAAAATTTTCCGCATTCCGGGCACGAAAGGAAGTCTTCGCGGTTTCACTCGCGTTCTTCGCGGCTTTCAGTGATTCGCATAATCGGTGTTACAAAAGGCAGACAAATACGTTTCTTCCGAAGAACCCTTTTTAAGATTTATGCATATCTTGTACAGTCCATGCAGCTTTTCAGCGGCACAGAAAGTTCGCATGTGCGCTTTTTCACTCCCCGGCCGATCATTGGTTGAGTCAAGTGCATGCGATTATGTGCACCAAAGCCCGCGGCGAGCTTCACACGTTTACGGCAGTCATATTTTTGTGAAGGTGGATTCGAAAGAATTCTTTCCAAAAAAATTTCCCTTAATTGGTGATTTCTGCCAGATTTATTTTATCATGAAAAATCAAGCAGTTTAGCCATGTCATTCTGAAGCGATGGATTCCTCCCTATAAACATATTTGACTAGATAATGCTTACTTCCGAACAGCAACCGGAAAGTGCAGTATATGCGCGAAAATGTCGAATGCTGCATGCGATTATCGTTTTTGCTTTCACATTTTATTAACACTCGAGGTTCAAAGAAGAGTCACGTCACGGTCAGCGTGTTTGAAAATAATCCAGAAAAATCAACATTGTCTCGGTGGCTCTTGGTATTCCTCGACGTCTGGATAAGAAACGATGATGCCCTGTCGAATATGATTTTTTTAAATAATAAAATATGTAAGTTTGTCTATTGATCTTCATTAATGCACCTCTTCAGCTTCCAGCACATTCGCAGCACATATCCCGAAGTGTTCCCCGTAGCGGATCCTGTTTTGATAGCTTTCCAAGTCGAAGTTTCCCCAGTCGAAATCAAGGAGCACATCTTCCATAAGCTGATCGCCGACCCAGTACTCCATGGTGTCACTGCATAAGAAGAAAGCTTAATTTCCTATTTGATTGACGGGATGATTGTTGTTTCTCACATGTTCATAGTGACGTTTTCGAAACCGAAAATTTCGTGGATGTATTCAAGAGATGGATGACTTTCCCCAAAACCCAGAGACATTGCGGGGTAATACAATATGAAAGACTCGCACATTTCGTCATATGTGCTGAGACCTCCGAGAGTTGCCTTTTTCCTGTTTGAAGTGCTCAAGTAGCATTCTTCAGGAGTAAAATTCATGAAACTTGAATCATAAATTGTTGAAAAAGAAACAGCAATGATGAAACTGATTCACCTCGAGCTGCGATTTGAACACACTATACTTTAAAATTGGGTTATTTACCGACGGTTATCTGGTCCCCGGGATAAAGTTTCCTTTCCTCCGAGAGCAACCTCGTTTGCTGGTAGTTGAAGTCATAATGGTTGTCGTTCAACAGCCAAGGCTCCTCAGCTCCGTTCCTGAACAGTCGGGTTCGCATTCTTCGTCCTGTCGATGCAAATTTTAAAATTTTAACGGAAATTTCCCTGAGCGTACAAAATTTTAAATTAATTTAAATTAATTTTTAAACTAATATGGACACGGTTGCGACACGGATAATCAAAAATTTTCGGCATTGGGTTCCCCGCATAACAAAACTAACCTATTCCTGGATGCCTTTTGTTACAAATATTTTTAAATGCAAAACGCGATTTCCTTCATGGTTAAATCGTAAATTATTTAATTTATTCCAGGTACTCACCAAAATAAAACCAGAATCAACCTTAAAAACTGTGTTTTTTATTAGTTTGCAGCATGCAGCTGAATATTTAAATTTATTCGTATAAAGTGGAAGCGATCATGTCAACGTGTGCTCTTGGTTTTCTGAATTTCAAAAACTTTGATGACAAAAGGGGCGATACTACATCCTTCGTTTCTCAACTTCCTGAATTTTCCGCAGTTTTAGTTCAAAACTTGCTAAAAAATTTTGCGATTTTTACCGAAAAAGTCACATGCGCAATCATGTTATTATGTGAGTCAATTTTTCCCGACGAGCGAATTTTGCAATGCGAAATGGTATATTCGCTCAATGAGCCTTTTGTCGAGCGGGGACCAAATGTACTGTACTTTTATATTGCATTGCATAGGCTTAAGGCTTCTGTCGGATGACCTCACCTGCGAGATGAGAGTGATGCAGAATTGAAAACACATTGATTCCTTCTTCCGGAATGTATTTGGCAGTGCATTCGGGTGCTGCGTGGCCTACGCTGACGAATTCCTCGACACCAGGGGGGATCAGCTGTGAAATGTGTTTCAAATGCACGAGATGAAGTCTATTAGATAATGATAGATCCAAAAGGGATATTGCTCGAAGTTATTCGATGATGCAACCATCTGTTACTGATATTACTCCGCCCGAAAGATTTTTTGTGGTAATTTGGTGAGCATTTCATAACTGCTGTTTCCGTGGTTTTTGCGCATGCTCTTTTCATCGGTTAGATGAAATGGTGAGAAATTCCTTTTCGTTAATTTTCACGTACTTGGGCATACAGAACTGGCATTGCAGCGACTAGAATTCCAACATCGTGTGGCCGCAGATTATCAGTGTAATACATGAGGACCCCGGATGAGTCGACGATTCCATCTTCGAATGCTGCGTTGTCATAATGCATTTCAAGCTTGTAATAAAGCGGACTGTCCGTAGATTTATGGATTGGATAGCCAGCTTCCGCGGGATATACATCCCCCTAAAAATATGTAAAATTAGACGACCATTTTCAATGAGTTTATACTTTCAGAATTTAAAGCTCAAAGAAGTCGACAAAGTTTCCGAGGGACTCACGATTCCGCCAGTTGCCCAGACGACACGAAGGCTTTGACATGATGTTAAAGCTCCAATCGGAGAATTCGGATCATAACATGAAAAACCCCCGGCGTAATCGACCAGAAGCTGCTCGAAGTACTCAGCATTATGCTCCTCGTTCAATTCACATTCGTATAACGCATAATGATGAACAATATTCTCGTTTCCCTTCTGGACAATAGCCTTGTTCTGAAAATCGCCACAGCATTAATGAAAAAGAAATCTCTGGAAATACCAAGAAGGGCTCAAAAGGTTTGTCAGTATTGCACTGTACATTGGAATGAAATTCTTCGGGTACCCACGTTTCTGAGCCAGTTTAAACCTGAACTCTATCAAATACTCTACAGTATATGGAAGGCAACTTATGTTTGACAGTAAGTATTTTCTGCTAATCAAACTGTATGCCTACTTAACAGGGTCAACTTTTTTGTATATCAACTCGGAGTAATCTACACACTCAGCACAAAAATCATAAGAATCACAGTTCTATTTTAATGAGAGCCTGGTTGTGAGACCTAAGGGCACAGTTTCTTTGAAGTCTTCTCTATTCTTTAAAATAGTCGATACAGATTACAAACTCACGAAACATTCATATGTGGCAGGCAAATCGCATTTATTCCTTAGAATATGTATCTTGTCAACTCAATTTCAACCGGGGCTAGAATTATTTAGAACCATAGTCCCGAAGTGATCGAATCTCATTCCATACATCTTATGACCATCTTCATCAATGTATCCAACTTGAGAAGCACAAATACTGACAAAGCGTGTGAACAATCTTCGTACTTTTCAATTGATACGTACGCCGATGTACTGGTGAGGTTTATCGATGACTGGTCCTCTGTGCATACTGCACCAATACGTAGTGTCTGCTGTGGATGGAACAGGAACTGACGGGCTCCTGAATTCGATTGTCTTCACAGTTTCGTCGACGGGAATGTCGCCTTTAGATCATGGAAAAGGGATGGTTTTTAAAATAAAGTTTTCCAAATTTTTTCCGAGGCATCACCGAGAGGAGCATCAAGCAACAGCACTGATCTGACTCCACGATTTGTGTTGAGGTGTTGGGACGGATCATTGCCAGCAGGGTCAGTTTCCCCGAAGGCATAAATTATTTGCGACGTTCCGTCCTGAAATTCAAACATTCTTCTTCTTCTTCTGGACTATTTCAATGTGGTGTTTTTCCTTTACCTCGATAAAATAATCCTGAGTGATATCGCAAGTGTCAATAGACCGACGGAAACTAAAGAACGTTGTTCCACCGATTTCCGACGCGTCCAAGAGTTCATAGTTTTGAACTTCGTCAACAATTGGTACTTGTTGCCTTGTCGCGTGTCGATCCTTTAAAGCAAACGATAAGTTTTATAATCCCGGGTGTTTATTTGTACTACGTGAAGAAAACAACTTCGGGTCTTTGAAATGTATTTTTGCTTCGCTGACCGCTGACTCCAGATGTAAAAAGAGCATTGGTGAACAATCTTTTCCACATTAAAACCTCGATAACTGTATCCAGACTAATTATCACCTGGGCGTAATTGAAAAGGTTGGTGATCAAAATTCAAAATTGACGGGATGAGAATCGCGAGATATTTCCAAATTCTCACAAAACATGTCGCAGATGCCCTCAGGAACTTCGCGACGAACGGGCTTTCCGATGCCTTCATCTTTATAGACTCTCTTTTTTTAAATGATTATTTTTTATGCCACTCACTTTTGTAGCTTAATGATGCTGGAAAATTAATTTGCGGTATAACATCCCGCATAAAATTAAAGTTAATCCGTCAATCTATCAGCATTTTTGTGACCAATGATGATCTACTTAAAATTTCAGCATGATTGCATGCGTGTGCGGTTGACCAAAGCCCGAATAATCCAGGCTCTTCTGCATTTATAAATTCATTCACGACTCACGCTAAAATGAACTTCTCCATCGGCGATCCACATGACAATTATGTCAGCATCTTTCATCCCACCGGAAGGAGTGAAACCAACGCCGACCCAGCCATTGGTTTTCGCGGAGACATTGAAAGTTATTTCAGCAGCGACGTCGTCGACATCCCAGCTCAACTCTATCCTGTCATTCGGGTCCAGGAACGCGGACTGCCAACACAGAACGTGCTGCAAGCACGCAACAAAAACCACAAACCGTGGCACGTACAGCATTTTCTTCTGTATGGTCTTTTCCTTTCGGAATGTTGGAATTCTTTCAGGCTACTGGATTGGATATGGATATGGAAAAAAGCGCTCTGTCATCATCACCTAAAATTGTCTACAGTTCCCTATACACGTGTGCGTTGCCTCGAACCCACTTATCGGAAGTTAGTTGCGATAACATGGCTCTCAGAACGCAACGTAAACAAATAAATCTATTGAATATTCATAGTGTGACAAGAAAAGATAAAGCCATTTCCCTGTACTTCGTGTATTAGAAACATGTGATCGAGTATCCACGAAATTTGATGAACGATTTAAATGTTGGGAGGGTTATTACTTGCAAGTTGCAACCGTTAATTGCTCATGATAACCTTTGATGGATTAAGGCAAGTTTCAAGAGTTCTGCGGCTATATACAATAATTCTACTTGCCCATACAGTACTTATTCCTTTGACTGATTCATCGGCACCTGCAACATTTCGCCCGAAATTCAGAGGGACGCGAAAAAGCGGTGTTGGATCATCTTTCTCTACGTTCCGGGAAAAATAAATGCACTCGATGTGTTATATTTTACAACTAGATGTCGCTAAATAAAAAATGAATCTTTCGTCACGTTAATGATCTGCATTCACCATGCACGTAGTACATGTTCGGTGATTAGCGTGAACAAGTATTATTCCATTTCCAGTTTTACAGTGCTTGAGAATATATGGGTCGTACATATCTCGACGGAGAAATGCAATGGAAAATTCCGTGCAGCCTGTAATACTCGAGGTATTTGAGTGCTGTATACAGTACATTACTGTGTAGGCACTGCAGTTTTCCTTGTAACGTACCTACTGCAGCTGGTGCTACATCTTTGAAGGAATACAAAATCAAGCATTACACAGACTCAATATTCATCTGGAACGCGTAATGCGTCACTCCGGAACCGCATTTTACGTTTCATGTCATTGGAATGTAATTCGAATACATTCCCAGTGAGGATATTTTTGTAGAAAATGCCAGGTTCCAAATTGTTGGGGCCAATACAATACCCCCGTTTTTACGGTCAACAGAGTGTCCTCGATTTTAATTTAGCCATCTGTTTGCGGACTATGCATGCATGTGGGCTATTGAAATACAGTATACGTATTAGGTTATACTGTATGCAATACTAGGTTATACTGGTGCGAAATATTTCGGAAATAATCCCTGGGTAATTGTTGACAATAAAACTACTTTAATGTCGAACAATCTAAATTATACAGTATTTATGCACACAAATCACTGAAGTTTGTTATACCCCGTTATTTCTATAGACGACACGCAGAGTGTAGAGCTCGTAGATAACAAAGTATAGAGGTCTGTTCACATTCGGAAAGAACATCTGCATCTGTAAGGCAGGTATGAGTTACTACTGACGAACACGACTTTTGTCTGAAGTGTTACAATCACTTCTGACTTCTCACGCATATGTTGCATGAAGAAGTGACGAGGAAAGGAATTCCTCGCGAAACTCCACTCATCAGAGTATTCAATACTGTATCCGGTTTTTGTTAGGGAAAGCGTGCCACAACAACGCTTCAGAATCCACGAGCCAAGACAACAATAGCTTCCGCCCAAAATGTTCGCATACTTATCCTAACACGCTTTCATTGGGCGAAAACGTGCAGAGTCATCTCAACCAAGAATTTACTTTTCCGGACTGCTGTCTTGGTAAAATATCAACGGAATCCCACTTAACCCCAATACTCTTCTACACATTCCTCAAGCCTTCACGACTGATGAACTAATTCGCATTTCGAATGCCGCTTGAAATGAAATCTCAACCTGTGCTGCTGATACTCCAAAGCCAACTCGGTTTCTGGGAAAGATTTTGCTTGTATAAGGACATTCAAGTTGTAGAAACTGAATTAATTTTCGAAAGTTGTCTTTCAGACACGCAGATACTATGATATACTATACTTACAGCACCAATATCCAAGCCATCGCGAATTACAGTACGGTATACAGTTCAGTACTGTAGTCTGAATGATGCGGAGAGGTTTCAATGATTTCTTTTTGCGAAGGAATATTTTAAAAAATAAGCAGGGAGAGGTTTTGAAAAAATGCATTATGACAGTAAAAATAAAATCGAAGATTAATGGAACATACGTTATGACATTATATGCGCACCGATTTAAGCTAAAAAAAATACGAGAGGGTCCTAGAATCCAAGTCTTTTTTCGAGGATTTCGAAGTACCGTATGCATTAGGTGCGTGAACATGTAAAAAACTGTGCATATTCATTGGTCACGTCGCCAACCCAAAGAGTAATAACCATCTTTGATCAGCCGTCCATCTGATTTACGCTGCTGGCATTAATTGACCATAGCTCGATAAAATTTTCGATACCATCATTTCTTCGTCGAAAATTATTCTTACGGGCTGAGAAATAGTATCCACGTGCTCTTTGTATGCGTCGTAAATCATTTGAGGCTTTGTTTTATGATAGAAAACTAGATTTGTGAGTGAAATTTTTTGTCTCTCAAAGAATTTCTCAGTTTTTCCTCTTTTCAAATCTTCCTGAACATTGCAGTAAAAGTGCTGGAACCGTAATTTGCGAATTGCGACGGTTGATGCTAGTCCATAAATGTTTCACTGTATCTGTGGTAGTTTTTTCCGCGATACTCGGCTTTTCCTCTAAGTTCCCTGATGTAGACTCGTAAACGAGTGTTTATGTAAACTTTTATAGATGTAGCTCCTAGTCATCATAAAACAGACAGTTCAGACATCCGCAACCAGCACTGGCAGCATGTACAATTCTGACGATCCGCTTGGCTAACGGATGTTGCTTGATCCAATTGCTGATGGATAAATGTTTTTGGAAAAAATAGAAATCTACACGCAGCCCGAAACTGCTCCAATTTATGGACGAAACAACGTCGTGACGAGAATTTCCTTGCGACCTCGAGTTTTTTTCTTTTCTTTTGCACTGCGGGGCGGAAAGGCCATCAGGCCGCGTTTATAATGCGTGACGCCGGGGCAGGTGGAAAAGAGGTGCTGAACGCACACGGGGCTTGACGAGCATTGTTATTAGCCGGAGTGTGATTTGTCTCATCCATCAACAGCGCGACCCCTTCCGAAGATTCAGCGAGTCGTGAACTCAACGTTGGAATCGCTAGCCTATGAGCGGCGAGGAAACCGGGCTGGTAAAGAAATTTCCCCGGACTTCGTTGAGCGAACTTTGTTTTACGAATAATTTCCCTTACACAGTACAGTACTCTCGTTCTTCATCTTCACAAATGCAGTATTTCTGACATTATCCGATTTTATGAATGAGTGCCCATGCGAGCAAAATAATACCACTGGTTGAAAAATATATGCAACATGTTGTTTTTTTGAAAATGGGAATGATCTACAATTGTACATTAATGATGCTAACGTTCCGAAAAATATACAATTGCGGTGACCAGGACACTTCATCTAGTGGTGGCAGATGCAACGGCTTAAGCCTAAAGGTATAGTACAGTACTTTATATACCTCATTCATAGCTATACCTTTATTGATAACTCAAAATGTGAGCATGGGTAATCGGATTACCGGTTAATCAGAGCTCGGATAACCTTCGATTAATTTGCAGGACAGCCTCAATTATCTGATCTCATGAAATGACTGGGTATTTATTTTGCCTGAATGATCAAATATTTCGATGGGAAAGTGGATATCACTCTGAAAACTTATTCCTCGATTAATTGATTTGTTAAGCACATACTTGTCGGGAAATCTGAAAAAAAAATTATTTTCGTGCGACCAATCTAATTTCTCGCTTTTTGTCCGCTTTTTTTACCTCTCAAGATATTATTACAGTATCTGTATTTTCAATTCTTCTACATTTGTAGCGTCCTGACGATTATCATACTGTATTCTTTAATAGCAGTTTTCTTTTAAGATTCGTCAAGCTGAAGGGAATACAATATTTGGTACTGTACGAAGAAGTTGTGAAAGAATGCCAATTGCTTCTGGTCGATTTGAAATCAGAGCACTTTCGATGGAATAGTGGCAAATTTAAGCCTGGGTTGATAGAAAATATGATATAAATAAATGCCAACACAGCAGCAGCACTGAAAAACTGTACGCAGCAAGTTCAGAAATATTTTCTCGAAGCGTGAATACAATAAGTGTACAATGCCTCGCAACTAATCAATAGTGACCGATGCTACCACTAACAGTTGACTTATGCTCTCTTGGGCTAATTAGAAAAGGTTGAATTCTTTCAAAAATTGGACCATATTTTTAGTCTAAAAAGCAAAGCGTCGATGCTTAATTTCAGTATGGAATTAACTTAAATCCATGCCCGTGAAAATTTCGTCGATATTAAGATACCGTATCGTACTCTGTCCTTCAAGTGAGCACAATTCACACATTATTTGAAACCGTGTTTTCCGAACGGACCGAACATAACACCGTCCATCACCACGAAACAACGCTGTTTCGAAGGAATTTTTATTGAATTTCTCAAGCCCTAAAGATGATCCGGAAACCATAAGGAAGGCAGGAACAAGAAGCCCCAAGAAAACGGATTACCTTTTTTTCTCTCTCGGATGTACACATATGTTTCAGCGTCCCGGAAGGGGTCGAGGAAGGGTTTAGGAGGGTTAGGCGAAAGAAACACTCGTAGATGCACCCGTATCCCAAGCGCAAGCGGAAGGTCTGTTGTTCACCATCTCCAAAAAAGATACAGCACTTTACATTTTTCCACAATTGAAAAAAATTATGCAACTAGAGTGGCAACTACAAGCTTTTTTATTTTTTAGCTCGACGTGTGCATACACGAACTGCATATATCTCTTAGCTGGACGCTTATAAAAGCGATGTTTTTGCATACAGCACACGTGCAGTAGCCTTGACTTTCACAGGCTGTCGATTTGAGGAGTCTCTTCACAGCGAAATACAGTACCGTAGCCGAAGCGTTTAGGCCTGTCTAACTTTATAAAGTTGCATCACGGAAAATTACTTATCGGGCGCCAAAATCTGTACTGCAACTTCCTTGCTTCATTTCCTATACGCTCAGTTACCGAAATGCATAAGGCTCATTTATTCTCTGCGGGATTTACTTCTTGATTATACAGTGCAGCACATTCGACTTGGTATTGCGCGAAGCCTGTTTATTTTGTTCCAACGTCGACAGAATACAATGCCTTCCACAAATTAACCGCGGAGAAGTGCTCACCAAAATATTAAACTGGAGAAGTGCTTGCTGAGCTATGGGGGCTCTGCTGAGCACGGGTTGAGAACCTCATCAGTGTATATACGTGCATTTTGGCTCTGAAGATTAATTACTCATAACCAACCGGCCGAAAGGTGCCATATTTTCTTGCATCCTTACTCTTCGCGAGTTCTTGCTGCCATAGAAAATCGAAATGCTGCGTTATACAAGGAAATATTGCGTACATTGGATCTCCTAAATTTGGGCCGTGGACAGGCAAATTTCTATAAAATGTTTTGCAGACTGGCACATTTTTTAAAAGGAGTTTCTGCTGACCAGCGAAATTTCACAACATTTTCTGACTCAAACAAGTCTTGTTTGAAAGGGTTTATGGCATGTATTTCAATTTTTTTGCTTTTTTGTGCAAAAATTAACCAATGAAGCAAGCGTGGTTGTATGTCTTGCAAAACTAGAAAAGTGGGCTTCAAGAAAGATTTATCAGAACGAAAATTAAAATAATGAATTCCAACAGGGAAAAATTTGTCTGAAGTATTATTTGGAGAGGAGCCGCATTTTTATTGTTATCAGATAATTTCAACTGCCTTTGTGTTTCTGAAGTTTCAGATAAAGGTAACAGACTTCATTGCTTCTTTCGTTAAATTTATTTTGCTGAAGAAAATTTCCCACAGAGTGGCAAAAAATGTCTGCAGAGTGCAGACCAACTCCAACCAGTCCGCAGACGTCACGAGTTTTGGGGAACACTGACAAACCATCATAACATCGTTGTCTCCTTATGTTGAAAATACTGTACCATATTTTTTTTACGAATCACGGATTAAAAAATAAATATTTTTATGCAGGAGATATCATGCTAATGATTGGAACGGTGTTTCTCTCCGTAGCGATGCCGAGCTAGAAAACTTCACGTCCATCAGATCAGCGAAACGTTTTCTCGGCGTTTCTCTGTGGAATCGTCTGATTTCTCGCGTTTACGCTTCACACGCAACCAGAGCGGCTCGGGTGTAGTTTCACGGATACTTCTCCGCGTGCATCTCAGCGGTGCTTGGAGCGTCGCAGACGTCCCACTTCTTGCCTGACGAACTGGCAACGATATTCGTCTTCAGCTCCTGTAGCATTATCCGTCATAATTAGCTGAAACTGAGGCACCCAGCTCCGGGGCAGCAAAAAACATGTTCATTTCCGAATCCTCTAGTTAACTGCATTTGATAAACCGTGAATATTGACAGCCCTTTTCTGCGCTGCGGACAACTGTAGGAAGTTGCTGGACTGTAAATATAATAACGCCTATCCAGAAGCAAAAAAATAGATGATGATCCCTACCCGCATTTCTTGTCACCATCCAGTACGTCCACATCGTCGCGTTCAATGACATGATTCAAAAATTTAATTTTTTTGCTCCATAGTGCGACAATTCAAATACTTTACTGTATCACATACCCTTGCGTGAGACACGTATACCTATAGGTTTTATACCTAAATTAGTGAAAAAACCCCACACCTATCTCTGCGTAAGATACGCACCCAAATTTCCTGTGGATCGATTTAGTATGTGGAATTTTGTCAGTTCAAGTTTCAGTTTATTGCTGCATGCTAAAATATAATGGGAATTTTTAAATTGTACATGCCTTTTTGTATTTCAAAAAATATTTCAAATGTAAAATTAATTAAAAACTCGATTCAATGAACGGGAATCCACCTCCATTTGAGCCGACTGTAGTAATTTTACGAATTGTAGTTCCAATAAATCTAAAAAAAAAAAAAACGAACGAATGTTATTTTTCCGTGAAACGCAATAAAATATAAACAAAATTAAGTAAATTAGATACCCAAGTACAGTATAATGTACACCACAATGAAAAAATTGAAAAAGTAATAGGTGCACGTGGTACTTGCATAAATACGTTACTGTATAAGCCAATAGTTAACTATATAACTTCGATTCTATATATGCTGCAATTTACAGAGAGAAGATATAAGTACTATACAGTATATCCAGGAAACGGTCTTATATAGCAAGGAAAATAAGAAGCAGGCATACGTCGAGAGAAAACCATTGTAATCAATCGATTTTTTCATTGATATACCTCTTTCAGCATTTCATCATCATCCGGAATACTGCATATAGGAGTTTGTGGAAAGATTGTTAATTAAAATATTTCCAACTGCTTGAAAGATACGAAATAGATCCTGTACAATGTACATGGATACATATATAAAGATACAATAAAAATCCGATGATCCTGAAACCGTATTACGGAGTCCGATATTTACTGCAACAAACCAAATTTTCCACCATATTTACCGTGCATTATTTATATGGTGAACGGTTCCTTTTTCTTGGGCTGAATTTAATTTCTAGGATAACGCACCACGATTCGTCAGAATTTCAGATTTCGATTAGGTTTAGTCATTAGTTTACCTATTTATTATTTTATCACGGGAATTCAATCGTCCGTGAAACGCGAAGTTTGATTATTCGGTCAAAGACAAACGGTTCAGTTATTGCGCCGAATGAGCCAAGTTCCCCTTTAAAGCGTATTATTACTTTTGATCTTTAATTATCTGCACAAAGGCAACCAGTTATTGACATGGGTAATCTTAATTCCACTACGGTACAGTATGTGCTCACAGCACCTCAAACTAAAGTATCATCAGGACCCCCTTGCTGATTCGTGCACTATTGATTTTTGACACAAAATTCACTTTATTTTACCACATCATCGTGTTTTGTGTTGCTCAATACACAATATACAGTACATGTCTTGAATTCATTACGAATCCCTAGTTATGCGCCACTCTGGCTTATGGTGCAAAGAAATTATAAATTTGAAGTTATCTTATGCACCTTGTAAAATGTTCTGATTAATCAATTTTCTCCGGGAATTTTTCGTTTAAACGACTCATTTCTTGTGTTGGGCTTCACAAAATGCGGACAATTGAGGCTCGAGAGGAGTTTCAATCATTCTCAGCACTTGCCAGTGCGCAATGACGGCTGAATGATAAACTCGCTAATCCAAGAGCCGCTGCTTGAAAGGAAGTCGGAGAGGGCGAGAAAAATGAGCCGAGTTTGTCTTAATGACGATTGAAGCAGAAAGTAATTTACGTCATGTATGCTTATAACGACACATTCGAGAGGGATTCGTGCTTATCGCGGCATCACGTGAAAAAGGAACTGCACACTTAGGAACGATTGCAGGACGCATTTCGCGGCTGTCGTGCGGCGCTGGAATCGTTGCGGAGGAAACTCAGGAAAGCAAGCATAGGGGAAAATAATGCTGTTCCGCGCTCACGAAACGCAGCACCTTGAAGCAATGATTTCCGCGAGTTAATGGGCGCCCACTGGATTATCTCTCTCTCTCTCTCTCTTTCGTTTTTTATTTTTTCGTTCCCCTCTCGACCATGATTATCCGCTCGCGTTCATGCCCGCTGCACCTGTCCAAAAGTTATTCGGAAGTTGGCAAGTTCAACTAGCCACTGGGTGTGCATCCTGAGAGAGTGGCCCAGTTCGCGCCGCGCCGTCCTCACGTATGTTATGTTCTCGCTTGGTGTGTTCACAGCGGTTTTTGTGCATCCATTCGTAGTACAGTATTTTTTTTTCCTCCCGCGGAAGTTTACACATATCTTCTCTCTTCGGGGATTGAGTGAGTTCACCTAAACATTTTTGAACCCCTTGATTTAGTCCTACTATCTATCCTTGGCTATTCCGTCGAAAACTAGGAATGATACATAAACAATGTATGAAATTATGCAGAATAATGTGGTAATAATATTTTTTATTCCATTTCAAAACAAATCCCCACGTTCAAACTGGCTTCCGCCAAGCGCTCTGAAATTTGATCAGTCATTTCAAGTGAATTAACCACTGAAAAGACAACACTAAATTCAGTATTGACCTCTTCCTGTGGGATTGAATATCACCTCATTAACGGCTTTTCCTTTTATCGTTTGAGCATTGCATTATTTCGCCAATTCATTGCCTCAAGGAGTATTGCAAGTCAATATACAGTACGCGCGTACAGCCCAAAATCACGAAATTTTTTTAGAATGATCCTCTTATAAAATGTGTATTCAATTCCTATGCAGAAAAATTCGGAGTGCTTGGCATTCGAATAACCGTGCGATCGATCAGGTGTGTAAAAATGTAGTTTCCATGAGACGGAAAAAGTGGTGAGTGTGTGATGCAGTTTTTAGTCACTTATTCATTTTATGGATTACATTTTGAATGAAAATGAACGAGAAATTTCGATCAATATAATATGAAAGACTAGAAAGCCTACGAAATGAGAAAAAGTATTGGATCATAATCAGTCCCTTGACGCATCATTCGTCATACAATATTGGATTGTCTGTCTGGATGCGCTCTGCGGTTTGTTGGATTTTCTGTGATGCAGTAAAATGTCAAATAATTTTTGAAACAAAATTGTCATTCGTGGAATGAAATTGCAATAATGCACTTTACTTGAATATTTGACAAACTGCATGCTGGTATAAGGCAAATTGTGTAGAAAATTTAGATCCCTGATAATTGAAGTTCGGCAACTATTTAGCACACTGACGAACGGCTGATGCGAAAGCGCACGAGCTTCAAACATTTCCGTGGTAATTTGACGTGAAATGACCGATCAAATTTTAGAAATTTCCGCAAAAGCCAGTTTGAACGTGGATATTTCTTTCGAAATGGAAGAACGGATTGTATTACTATTCTGCATACTTAAAAAAATCGCTAATACATCATTTATAATTATGCCTGCCACCAGCAAGCTGAAACCTATCTACACATGATATAAGTCATACGATACTTCACTGTTTGTTGAAAATGATACCAGCGAATCATTGTTTATTATAAAGTATCATGAACAATTATTTCCAGCATGATTAAAAGACTCGTGCTTAATTTATTAGCGATGTTTTTCCGATGGCGAGGCCGCGGTAAAACAAAAACAGTACATCTCGTGACCGTCGTGGGGAAGATTCGCGAATGTCAAGAAAAATTATTCGATGGTTCGTTGCCTTCTCATAAGTATAACATTTACCGCACAAAGCCCTGAGGCTTTTCTTTACTCCTGTCAGGGGGAAAAATAAAATCATCTTGATACTGCCTTACGTCCAGAGAAACTCACTTGAACTCGTATCGTGCGTGTTGTTGACGGTGTCTTCCGTGATGGATTTCCCACGGGCCTGGCTTGCACAGCCTTCAGTGATGTTTAAAGTATCGGGTGCATTTAAAATTACAATCCGACGCTTGGGCTCAACCGTTCCCAGCCGAGGAATACACTACCGCGTTCAAATTACGCGTGGATTCGGAGTTGTAAAATTCTCCTGCCGACGCTGAAAAATACGACTTCCTGCGTGGAAACTTGGAAGAATCACGTGGGAATCCCTTGAACACCTTTTCATCGAGTGCGCTAGCTCTTCAGACGTTTCATTACGTCGGCATTGATAACATTGAATCATTGCGCTCCAAGTGCCTTGAAAGTACAGTATTCTTTTCACCCACGCTTGCTGTTGAGACCAGCCTGCGATGTAATGGCTTGTATGAAGGGAATCGATTTTATTCGCTTGCTGGAGACGTGATCGAGTAAAGGTAGTACTGTACTAAAAGTTCATTAAAAGGTTCCTTTGAATACAGAGGTGCCCTGCTGGTTGAAGGGCTTTGTTCCGTTCCAATGGAAAATCCATGATCAGAACATATCCTGTAAAAAATGTTAAGCTATGACGATAGAACCCCTAATTGGTCCCAAGAACAGAGAAGTCTAAGTTATAGGTGCATTTATTTAAAAACACCGGTTCATTTGAGAGATACCTTGGAAACCTCCTTCGTACTCGAATTGCAATAAATGTATGCGAAATACACAATAAAAAGCACAGAAAGACAAAAAATAATGCTGGAGCAATATCAAGAGTACTTCATCAAAACAGCTTGCATCCCTTTGAAGAATGACGCTGACATCCCCATCTCCTTCAGCAACTTCCGTTCATTAAAATGAAAAATAGTGTGAACTTCGTTGATTTTACAAAACAGATTCCAATATCCAAATAAAAATCTGTGGCAAACCAATCTTCATTCTGAAAAAAAACAATACATGACGGAATAAAAGGCGAACGTGATCCGGGTTTCCACTGTAATTTCAACTGCTAATCGGCAAGCACTTCACAGTAATGAATCGCTTTACAGCAATAATTCGGGGCACTTTTTATTGACGAAAATTAAATTTGTGTTTCATGATCGTGAGCAAGTGTATTCTTATTCGTATTGGTTTTTGGTAGTATCGAACTGATGAAACCGTTTTTGAAAATCACTTCTTCATTCAAATTTAGTGTAATATCCGACTAAATTTAGCATTCAAACGAGGATGAGGTATTTTCAGGGCTGAATCGATGCTCTTTGGAATCTTAGCTCGTAATTTTGAAGCAGGCATGCTGTATTCTTCACTACTTTGCAGAACTGTACATTACTTGTATAATTAATGCGGTCGAGTACATTCTGTCATCGAGTACATTCTGTCATAATATTGATTTTTTGCTTTGCTCCCGTGTGAAAATATTCTTAAAATGCTTCGGGGAAACGGAAACACGAATTCATGCACGACGACTGCGTGATACATAAGCACGTTTTATAAAAACCGCGATCTCGTTTCCTTGGCCTGAATCTGAACCGCGAGTCAGCAAAAATCACTACGGCATTCATTCATTCCGTTGTCTTGTGGTCCGACTGAGTTTACAAAGGGTCTCAATCTGAATGAAGCTACGCTGTTTTCGACGGAAGACCGTAATTTCGCTGTGGTCCGGGAAGAAAGTCGGTGAGTCAGCAGAAATGCTTTTTCGCGGTCAGTGGGGAGAAGAATCGTTAATGGGTTTTCTTTCGATTTCGCTAGCAAGGGCGTGTCCAGTGACGATCGCAAGTGAAGCGTCGAGATGAATAAGCCTTTGTCCTTGAGCAAATTCACTTGATGTGTTTACAAAGCCCCTATTTGTGTCGGTGTCGTAGTCATTGCAGTACATGCTCGCGTTTTTCTTCGCGACGTTCACACGAAGTACACAAATAAGGCTGTTCCTGTCGTCTTCAAGGTTTCATTATCTGCTTCCCTGCGACATCAGCAATGATGCTCAGCTTGGGATCTTTTGAATGGGACCCTTCGCATCATCGTTACAGTTACAGTACAAGCAAAACTCGTATTCCAACGTTTTATCGTTGGGGGGGGGGGGGGGGGGTTTGTGATATTGTTCAGTTGCATTAAACGTCTCGCGAGAACTTTGTGAGTCCGATTTTGTTCTTATCCCGAACTGCAGATTTGTATAGAATGCTTACTTTCGTTTGAATGATGATGAGCAAGCAGTTTCTGGACACGATAAATCGTTCCTGGTAGATAGATGGATACAAATTTCAAGGGAGATTCAGAGAGTTCAGATTAGCTTGAAAGAACCAGACCCAAACACTTGCGCTATATACAGTACTGTACTTTAGTAGATACCACACGTCGTTCAAAAGTATACCAAAAATAATTGTTTTTCTGCCCATTACGGTTCTTCGTCTTTATTGGCTGAATGTACGCTCCTTTATATTTTTCATCAGAAGAAACTCCTCAGTATTTTTTGGGACAATTAAAAAGATGAAACATCGTGTTGCAAGTAGATGTAAGATGATGGTGGATGCGAATTCAGCGGAATCATGATTGAGAATTTCATTTGTCTTAATGAACAATTTGCATTAAAAGTTTCGGTAGTTCTGTTAAAATGTGAGGGAAATAGTAAAAAAGAAAGGAGGAAAAAATTATCCGTTTAAAACAAAAGCTAGATAAAACTTATTTTTCAAAACTTCAGTAAGAACGGGCGAAATCAATTTTGACATAACATGCAAATTATACAAATAAACACGTTCAAGCACATTTCCCGGAAGTTGATGCGATGCTGTTTCATGTTAGAATAATTTCACTAGATTATCGGATTGGGATAAAAGAGTTTATTTTGCAATCGGTGACACTGGGTATATATGAAGCACTCTACCTTGTCTCTGTATAGTTTACAGTACTTTATTCACAACCCATCACTGCTTCTCTCTAAATGTAGTATCAAAATGAGTTCTTGAAAGATGGGAAACATATCGATAAATCTTTGTGACTCAACTATGACAATTTCGGTATGCTCTTTTATCTACGTAATTTGCTAGATTTGAAACATGCTTATTTAATTAGAATTGTAAATGACTAACAAAACACTCAACATTTTGATAACGGCAACCCCATGTGGTCAATTATGTGCGCAAACGGGTGGTCCAGGGAAATGCGTTTTTAATCGTGGGAAAATTTGATATTTTGGTAGATCAAACAGACAGAATTTCCAGGAACGAAACACACGAAAAATAGATTCCATGATTAGTTCCCAGGGGTTTTACGCTTAGAACCAGCATTTATTGACCTTTGAGTGAAAGATACCTTTTCGGAATCAATTTACGTGTCCTATAGCCCGGAAGTCAGAATCTTTCGAGAGATAATAATTTACCTCTTGTTACCAGCACGATGAAAGTAGTCTTTTGCCTGCCTTCTCCGATCTCACATTTTTTAGCCTATCATATTTCCAGCATACACAAGCGTCTATAGTTCATGCAATACAGTATTTTCGATTTCTTATGCCTCACTGTGATTTTGTTCATTATGCGGAACACAAGTTCAGACCATTCGGTTCAGACAGTTACGAGAGTCGAATGATGACGCGCGTTTAGCGGATGACTGAAACTTAAATCCCTTCGCGAGTTCAAGTTCGACTCCCCGAGTTCCCTTCGCGACCGCAGCGAGAAACCCGGTGGTTTCCGTCGGGTTGCCGTGGTGTAACCCGAGCGTGGTTGCGCGCAGGCCCAGTACCGTCCTTTGTTTGAGGAAGCGCCGGCGAGGATGAGATTGATGGGAACGAGGTGAGTGCACTGGCTTGAGGACACCGGCTCAACTCCAGTTTCCTCCGTGCATATCCCCGAGCAGTTAAAGAGTCATGCCCACGCACTGTTTCAGCTAGGAATCCGCGGGGATACACGTCGGGCCTCGTGTTCCCTTTTTCGGCGCATTTGACGGGACACTTGGCAATTACCGGGATAGAAAGGAAGGGTTGCCGAGCTACGCGGGACACCGTCGCGGAACTGTTTAAACGTTTCAAAAATATTTCTGATCGAACTTCGTTGATGTGAATATTGCACAATACAGCGGGTCCCCGACATACGGAAGATTTGACTTGGGCACCCTTGCAAAAAAAGAAAAAGGCCAACATCACAACAAAGTCTCAAGATAAGGACCCGCTTTCAACATTTTTAGAAATGAAAAATAATTTTTCGAAGTTTCAATATCTCTTGAACAAGTTGAGCAAAATGCAAACATATTTGCAAAAATTGAAGAAAAATTTTATTTCAAAGTTACCCTAATCTATAATAAAGGAAGAGGCTAATATTGTGCTCGTTTTTCCAGCGTTTTTTTCATATGTGCACAGTACAGAATAGCTAGATTTTTTCTTGTGCTTTGCTTCTTGAGCTCATTTTCTGATGTCAGAAATACAGATTCTGTGTGATTTTCTTCAAGATACAGTAGTTTTCTGCAGTTTTGAAGAGTTGAGAAAGGTTTTTATTAAATTTTTGTAACCTGATTCTTACGTTTTCATTAGCAGAAAAACCAATTAAGTATGTTCCTATTATAGTCTACGGAAAGACGCGATCCGACATAGGGACAATGTCCAATAAGCACCAATTAAATCTGCATCTGGGTGCTCCACACTGTACTTGTTAACTTCGTGTTCGAAATACAGTATATACTGTATCTGAATTTATACCTAGGCCTAGATGATCCCATATGTTCGAGAAGGTTCTTTCTTCTCTAACTTTTGGCCCGTGTTTCTTTATCGACGCATATTTGAAGAAAAACTACAATTACTGTATACTGCCATTGAGAGAAATCGTAGTGCGCGAGACAATTTCGTGGAAACAATTGTGTTTTTGGGAAGCACATCCAAATTTGGTGCGAGGAAAACATGTGTTTTAGGATTCAGTGGAAGGTTATTTACCTTTCCCTCGGTGTTCTGTGAATTCCTTAGTTCTAATGCTAATGTACCCTTCCCAAAGGATTCATCCAGGATGACTCAAGATCGAATATGAATAACAATTATAAGTATGTTGCTGAGGAGAAGTACTGTGTTCTCGCAACTAATGAGTTTTTTTTCCAGTCTTTATCTCAAGATAAAAGTCATGAAGACGTTTGTGTTTCGTTTTTTTATCGAGAAAATGCGGTACTGTATTCATCGAAACGCTACCATAGAAATTCACTTCACATTTTTTCACCCAAAGAACTACGCCTTGCATCAAATCCCTGCAGAAAATAATCTTTGAAGAAAAATGCTTCTAAAGCAACCTAAAGAACTTTCTGGATGCGCAAGGGGGCTTGGTTTTTATATTATTTTAAAAATTTGTGGTCTGTTGAACCTCTTAGTTTTTCCGTTTCTAATTCTTTCCAGGAAGGCACAACCAGGCTTTTGCTGGCGGATGTCTCGTGTTGCTGTGCACGCACCAGTTCACCCTTTTTTCGTGTGCGTTCATTCTAGCGATTATTTCCTCGCAGCGTGTCCTCGTTGGGTATATGTATCTGGTTCGCAATTTGTGATCATTTGACCCTAAAAAGAAATTACCCTGTGATTGTTTGCCATAATTTTAGTGAAAATTTTTGAAATATGACTGAATCCACTGTTTATGAGCTATCTTGATAAAAACTTCAAATCGAAGTTGAATCACTTTTATTTTGAATGACATTCGATGATATTTCTGAAATAGCATTCAAACGGCTCGTCATACCGATGCACAGAAAACTATGAAATGCAAAATTAATTTAAATAAAATCTGACAAACTTATCAATGTTTTGACAAAATAATGTAGCTTTTAGTCAATAATTAGAAAATACTGTAAACCTGTCCACCGGACAAAAGTTTGAAGATCTGGCCTCATTTCTTGATCCGCCATGATCTGAATAATTCGGAAGGGTAATTCTTTCGACTCAATTGTTGTATAAACTCTAAAACAGCAAGCCGCCGTTTGACTTGAAGTTGCCCTAAAGAAAATGTTACCTCTGGTAAAGGATTTCCGATTTAGATGCTTCAAATTTAAGCATCTCTACGTAAATATGCATACAATTTGAAAGAGTACATTGAAATTCATTGCAAGTAAATCAAGCATTTCATTGTGCTTATGAACATGAAGAAATTTATCGTTTTTGTGTGAACAGTTCTTCACTTCTTTCATGATACGAACATGTGTAAAGGCATGTCTCGTTAAAAAGTTGAGGCTTGCATTTCTCTTTTCTACGATTAAAATAAATCTGCTTTGAAGCGTTTCGAGAATGCTACCGGGATGCGAGCGTGGGAAAACAAAGTTTCGTCCAATTCAACAGAAGCCACGAATTTCATGTGCATGTGGAATAACCCCTTTAAAGTTTGCGTCATGAATGATCGCAAAAACGGCCTTCTTCGTTGCCCGGCGGTTCAGGTCGTACAGGTAATTAACGCATTTCAACGGGCTTTGAGGCATGAGGAATATAAACACCATACGGGGATTTATCGTGAAGGAATTTTACGAGAAGCCCTACGGAGAAAAAAAAACGGTGTGTGTCGGACTCGGACGTGAAACCTGGCTGCGTGTCCAGCAGCGTGCGATACGCCGCGCACCCCCCGAAATCAGCGAACTGAATTACGGGACCAAGACACAAAGGAAAGGAAATTAGGGAAGCCCGGTCCCCTCAGTTGGAGTTTCCTTTTTTTTCCCCCAGAAAGCTGCCTACCGGATGCATCAAAAATCCCCCCTCCCCCGGCGAAATTGAGCATTACACTAGAGCGGCGGCGCGTTATGCTCCGACTGCATAATGTCATGGGCCTGGCGGACCACGCAAACCGAGTCCACGTGGATGTCGGCAATGAGCCTCGCGTTTCTTCATAATTCATCAGGTGGAAAGCAGACATTCTGCCTGGAATGAAATGCCTATACGAACCCTGATCAACGTTTCACGCTTTCGCTTCCTCGTTGTAACTGAAAGTTAAGTTACTCGTGTCGCTGTCTCTGATAATATTCATACGTACAATTTGGTCTAGAAACTCTGGAGCAGGGTTTTATAGTTGATTGTTGCATTGTGCCACTTGTGCCGATGTACATGTGCCGCCACCTGGTGAATCACCTATGAAGGTCCTTCCCTAGTTCTATAGAGATTTAAACTATTTTTTGTGCGACGCGCTTCCGGATTTCGAGGAAGTTTTTCAATAAAAAAAATTCTACGACCTCGAAAATTCTTCGGAAAAATTTTGGGAATGCATCAAAACACAATACTGTGTGTGATAAATTTGACGTTAATTAGCTCAAACTGGAGAATAGGATATAGTCTGAATGGAAACAGAGCCTTTGCTCAGCGCAGTTTTAATGCAGTTGAAAGTTTAACTCAATAACTCGGATCTCACTAATCCGAATGCCTCTCCGTGTCAATTGTTTTAAAGCACCGGTCTAATGAATTTCGTCAGAAACAATATGCATCAACAACTCACTAATTCAAAGGTTTTCTCCCTCGAACCTCCATAAGTCGAATTTTCTGGAGGCTTTTTGGCTGCTATTTCATTGACACAGGAAAGAGAAAAGAGATAAAAATGTAAATTGACGCATTTTAAAAGGAAGAGAAAGACTAATTGGGCAATATGAACCCTTGCCTTCAACTTCAGCATCCTGTCAACTCTTTCAGGAAACAATTTAAGGCACAGAATTTAAGGCCCCCAGTTGCAATTTTCTGTTCTTCCTTATTTTTCCTGAGAAAAATGATTCATTCCCTGACTGGAAACCTCCCTATAACACGATTTTTATTAATTTTATTTATTTTTTGCTGGTCGCCTGAAGTTTGGCCTACAGAGGTTTGACTGTACAGTATTCGTCTTTTTATCGGGTGCTCAGGCTGTACAGGTGAGACTGGGGTGAAGCCTATATGCAATGATATAGATATTCTAAAGTTTAGTTCCCATCTGACTTTTTCAGGGCATTTTCCCCGAAAATTTTCGACGTACAAGTACTGTATATACGCATTTATACGATATGTCCTTCATCAGAGAGAGAATGATTACTGTTGTAGTTGACCATTATTCCATGTTGAAATTTCATTTTTCGCAATGCACCTTTCACGGGATTTTGGCCCTGGCTGGTTTTAACTTGAGTGAAGGAATTACTTCATGAGAAAACGCGTCTAATACTGTAATTGGCACTTTTGCTTTATTTCAGGGACAATTCTCAAATCGCTTGAAATGTGCCCAACGTACCATCAGTGGTACACGTACTACAGTAATTATTGGAAAGCAGTGTTCTTTGGTTAAGAATTCTTTGACGAATTTTTCAATAGAGATACAGACCTCAAGACGAAGAAGGTTTTGTGGTCTCGTTGAGAAAGGCAGAAAATTTGTTGAACCGCCAAGTGGGATGAGGGATCACTCATCGATCATTCTTAATTTTCATCCCCCTTGGAAATGCACCTGTCATGTCCTCAATAAAATGTTCCTTTTCGTTATTGTGTAGCTGGTTTAGCTTCATGAGGATTTTTCCTCTTTTACTTTATAATCAACCATAAAGCCGGCACGAATACTTTACGCTCAGTTATACTGTGATAACTGAAAGAATCATCGGAATTCTCGTGCACGAGTGATGATTCTCGTGGAACAATCGCAGATTTTTATGCTCCGCTTCAAAAATTAAGCGCTTCGAAGCCATTTTCTCACGGTTCGATGAAGTACTTGGGGATTCTGATTCCTCAACTATATGGTGCCTGTCGCATCGGTTAGTAGGAATTTTTGTCGAAACGTTAACGGAAGTTTTTGTCGGGGGATTGGGGAATGCTTGTGAAACTGGATCGAAATAGCCCACTGGATATCTAAAAAGTAAATAGCATTCGCTCGACGCTTGTTCACGTTCTTTGTTCAATGTCAACCTCATTGTATTGAGTAGTAATTTTGGACCATTTTGGAGTAATTTTTGGAGCAAATTACTGAAAAATCGCAACACCGCGGACGGCCAATTCAGAATTGTGATTGATTTCAGATTTCAGTTACTTCCTCTCGTGATCCAAATTCAAGTGGCCAATGAGCTCGAGTCAGTAATAAATCACGAACCTCCGAGACGATTTGATATTGATGACAGTGTAGAAAAATCCACAAAGATGCCATAGAATGCCACAATTTTTTTTCATTTTAATTTTGTCACTCAATTGGTCATTGATGATGTACACCTTCGCAATTTGGAATACAGTACAGTGGGCCCCCTCACTACAGCCACAATCCGTTCCTGGGGCATGGCTGTACAGTGAACCAGCCTCACAGCGAATCTCTGTTCTCCATAGGGTCCCATTATGAACAAATTAATCCGTTCTTGAAAGACATTTTTTGGACCCAAATTAATATACAACATGGAATAATCTGCAGGCAATTAACACAAACTAATGTGTTTCATGCCAAGGGGTTACTTTATGGTGAAAATAA
>CAJPEX010000896.1:0-36258 GCA_905338405.1 Notodromas monacha
TTCTTAACTCTCATCTTAACCTATTCTCTCGTGTGACCTGCCGCTGAAATCTTGCGTGTAATTCCGTCATCGGAACAAGCGATTGCTCATCAGTATCAAGCGTTGCCAGATACCAGGTAAGTTAACTACAATACCGAACGCGGCTACGATCGCGCACTTCGGTCTGACTAGCGGTTCGAACTTGACCGACATAAATTATCCGCATACAGTATGAAATGCAATTCCGCCAGAAACAATTATTGTGGTCTAGAACCAGTGTTAAAAGCCAAGACATTTGTCAAACACAGAGGCTACTCTACAATTATGAGAAGCCCTTTAAACTAACTTCAAAAACGCTTTATGGGGCATAAATAAAATTGTAAACATCCGCGAATGCTGGAAATTGTCGATCACAGGTTACCTTTCTAATTTCCTATGATGAAACACTTCAGTATATAGCCAAGACTTAGACTAGAAGCTCTAAAAATAAGATTTCTAACTTGTCTCATGAATTCATTCCCCAGATTCACTGAATATTTTGCTCAGCACATGCAACTGAACTTTCAAATACAACTAAGAAAAATTCGAGTTACAAGTACAGGACTAAAAAACTTTTTAAATAAATAAAATAGAGGGTTTCAGAAGGATCTTATTCATGACATCCCAGAAATGTTTTCAAGTGATTCTTGCTCCCTTCAATTAAAAGAGGGATCTAGCCTCTCTATAGTGCAGATCGAGAATCATCAACTCTGAATTAATTCTCATATAATCAAAAATTCTTCCAACTTCAAAGAACGGACGATATACAAAAAATATTCAAGTACCGGTAAGCTAAAATCGAGATAAATCAGAATCACACTGCATTTTGTAATCTAAAAAAATAAAAATCGACCAATTTCCAATTTTTCATCATGATTCTCCCCATATGGTGATGTAAGCATCCTTTAGTTAAAAATTTCGCAAGAAAAGGAAGTATTAGAATAAGGTCGTTTTCGGTCAAGATGTACCTTTTCCACTGTGATCGTAACGGTGTTGTTAACGGCTCCCGTATAAGGACCCTGTGTTTGTCGGTCTACACCAACATGCAACCAAATCCAACTTTTTCTTCAACCTACCGCAATGGATCAATCGTGGACATTGTGCCGGCGGACCTGCAGGTGTACCACCTGGGTAAGACCATGGTTAAGGGCGGCTACGGGAGTGAGTACGTGGTCTAGGAGCCGTACCAGTACACCTAGTGACCGTAGCGTCGACAATAACCGTTGAAGTAGCAGGAGATGCAGTTTGTGGCCAACAAAACCATGCGCACCCCATCCAACATGCTCATCGTCAACTTAGCCTTCTCCGACTTCCTCATGATGGCCGGGATGTTCCCGTTTCAAGGAATGTCCGCTTTCTACGAAGTTTGGATTTTTGGTGAGTGCGTGAAAATACTGTGTATACATTGCACTCCTTTTTTGGTTCCCGAAGAAATTCTTGTTGCTCTAAATATTCTGCATAAGAGGCTCTTTTGGAGAAACAAACGGCAAAAAATTGCACTTGAGTTGGTCTCAAACGTAGACGAATTACAACGTGATAAAATTAAAATCACACCAGGGCACATGGACAATATCTCGAAGAAAATTACAAAATTACTACGAAAAAAAGTACGAAAAGAATGCGACATGGAGGAAATACGCAACTATCTTGACTGAAATAAATGATGATAATGCATTATTATGAAAATATACCGTAAAAAAGAGAATTTTCCAAACAAGACCAATAACAATCTCAAAATTTGACCTAAACAGTACATTAACACCTATTCTCCCTCACGCTGTATTTCGGTTTTTCGAGCATAAAATCCAAAAATGTCCACGAAGATTGAAGAGAGTTACGCTAAAACTCCCCGCTTAAAATTAAGTTCCAATGTTTATGACAGTAAAAAAAAAAAAACGAAAAAGGGGTAAACAAAATGGTATGTTGTTCAAGTACTGAGAAGCTGTTCTACTGGACTGTTCCCTTCTGATCGAGGATTGCGTTTTTTCTTATCGAACTTCGACCTTCCGAAGATAAGCCAGGGATTCAAAATCCTGTACTTTGAGGTTTTAGCACTTGATCCAAAGCTGAGTACCCATTCAAAAACTTCAATATTGATCCTGTTTGATTTTTTTGGCGTTCATGTAATCTTGGGCAGTATTTGAGTACTCTTTCTCGAACGGGCTTTCAAACGAGATGTGGAAATTTAACAAGCGGCGTCGAAACGATTTTTTTTTTTATAGGGAATATCTAGTACCCCTCATTTTTTTTTACCATTGTCGTCGCAAAGTTCTAATAAAAAAATGTAGAACTCAAACACTTCAGCCCTGTGAAAATGTTTGCATTGCGGAGAGATGAATTTGCTCAGAATATCCTTCCGCATCCATTGGCGAGGCAATTTTGCTTTGAGACATCCGAAATTCTATTTGCTCTTAGTCTAGAATCTTATCCCTCATGTCATAAAAGTGGCATTGTACGGTGTCTTCAACCCTAAGGAACGCTTTTTAACTTTATTTTCAGATCTAGCTGAAGAACTTACAAAGCAGTGATAGAATGCCCAAAACTGCTGCTAACCTAAGACCCTTACAATTTTGAAAAAACCCCGTGGCGAATTTAAAGCGCCTTCCTCAAGACAAAATTTTCCCCTTCAAAAAATTAATAAGACCTATTTCAGACCGAAATATTTTTCTTTACATGGTAACGCCCCCTCCTCGAAATGAAGGCGAGCTCATGTGCCAACTTCACGGCTTCGTTGGAGCGTTCAGCGGGTGCATGCAAATCTGGACACTCACACTCATCGCCAAAGACCGATATAACGTGATCGTCAAGGGCATGGGAGCCAAGCCGTTGTCCTTCAAGAAAGTCGCCGCCATGATATTCCACCACCTGCAGTAGCGCAAGACAACCCGGTACCGCGGGTACAACCCGACCTTGTTCAAGTGGTACCTCCCGTTGTACTGACACACGCCTAGATTAAGGTAGCCGCGCCTAACCTTGTGGTTTTCGATCATCTTCTGCATCTTCACTTATGCATACTTCACCCCACTGTCTACCATCATCTTCTGCTACTTCCATATTGTCAAGGTGAGAGAGATCCCCTGAAACGAAAGAAAAGAACATATAAAATAATGCGAATAATTCTCCGTTCGATTTGTTTACGCAAGTATAATTTACATCGGTTTTTTGATTCACGTCATAAAAGTGTCTAGATTATCAATAAGTATCGCACAGAATTTTCAAAATTGATTTTCGTCATTTGTGCACCATTACATGGTGACACGTGATGTGAATATGTCAAAAATAAAATATAACCTCTCGTCACAACCCCACGAAGATGAGAGAGTGTTTCACTCGATCAATCTCTTTCATTTGTGCATTACTCATAAGATTAGCATTTTATTGGTTTCTGGATATGTAATACAGTACTAAAAACAGGAATCCAAACTTTGTCGAGGGGCAACCTTTTAAAAGCACACCGAACAGCGGCAGAGCAGAAATACCGGTTTTGCGGTGAATGATAAGAACAGTTTACATCACTAATTTGAAAAGAACTTGATTTTTTCAACGAAAAAAAAATCTGGAAAATTTACGACGATACACAGGAAATTTTGCAATTGAAGAATAAACTGAGAAGATGCACTCGCAAAAAATCAACAAACCGTTGTGTCACAGACGGACAAATATGATTTTAAAATTGAGGCCATCATAGAAAAAAATTTATAAATTTTTTTCCTTCTAGGCTGTTGCAGCACATGAGAAACAAATGCGAGATCAAGCCAAAAAGATGAACGTCGTCTCGGACGCTTCACCACTGCTGCCCTTTTGATCACGTCTTTAAGCTGAACGGTTCCATACTTCTGTTTTTAATGCAAACGTTTTTATAGCGTATTAAGGAGGTTGTCTCTCTCTCTCTCTCTCTAAGCTACGATGCATTTCGCATTTCCTTCCAGGAAAAAAAAAATAAGTTCAATCGCGTTTCTCATTCTGGAAATCATAAAAAAAAGCCTGCCTTTCCGCTTAGAAATTCTGTAGAATACTGCACTGTGATTTGAATTCTTCTAAAATGCACAAAATCTTCCGTAAAATTAACACATCCAAGGCGCACAGATATTCTGATTACAGAAAAACTTGTTACTGTGGCACTAAATCAAAGGCAATCGATCACATTTTATCCAGCTATTGTATGTTCTGCAGAAAACTGCCAGCAATACAATAATTTTCCTGCCCACGAATTAGAATGATGGTTCCAATATTTCCTGACTTAGTTTTCGGAAAACCCTATCATTGACAAACTTCATCGTTATCGAATGATACATATTTTGTGCAGGGGAATTCCGTACGCGAAACCGTGCTATAGCACTTATACTGACTTCAACTATGATTTGTCCCCGGTTTCCTTCATTTTTCTGGGGGTTGAACTTCTCGAATAGGTCGCCATCATGACGATTTTCAGCAGAGCCTGCGAAGTGGTGACGACGGGAAAACTAGTGCAGAAATTCGACTTGCCAAGGTATGAAGACAAAAATTACGTTTGCAAAAATATCGCATAATTCCTCCAACAGAGAGAGAGAGAGAGAGAGAGAGAAAGCTACGATGCATTTCGCATTTCCTTCCAGGAAAAAAAATAAGTTCAATCGCGTTTCTCATTCTGGAAATCATAAAAAAATGCCTGCCTTTCCGCTTAGAAATTCTGTAGAATACTGCACTGTGATTTGAATTCTTCTAAAATGCACAAAATCTTCCGTAAAATTAGCACATCCAAGGCGCACAGATATTCTGATTACAGAAAAACTTGTTACTGTGGCACTAAATCAAAGGCAATCGATCACATTTTATCCAGCTATTGTATGTTCTGCAGAAAACTGCCAGCAATACAATCATTTTCCTGCCCACGAATTAGAATGATGGTTCCAATATTTCCTGACTTAGTTTACGGAAAACCCGATCATTGACAAACTTCATCGTTATCGAATGATACATATTTTTGTGCAGGGGAATTCCGTACGCGAAACCGTGCTATAGCACTTATACTGACTTCAACTATGATTTGTCCCCGGTTTCCTTCATTTTTTCTGGGGGTTGAACTTCTCGAATAGGTCGCCATCATGACGATTTTCCTCTGGTTCTCCGCCTGGACCCCGTACGTGGTCATCAACTTCATCGGAATCTTCTTTCCGGACAAAATCACACCCATGATCACCATCTGGGGTTCCACGCTGTCCAAGGTCTCGGCCGTTTACAATCCCATCGTCTACGGCATCAGTCATCCCCGTTACAAGACCGCACTTCGTGACACATTCCCGTCTCTCTCGTGCTTCGTCGGCAAGCCGGAAGATGACGCCAAGTCAGTCGTCACGACGGAAAGCGGCGACACCAACCGGCAGGTTCAGGAAACGGTCGCGTGAGCGTACCCTTTTCTTTTCCGAGTCCGTTCAAGTGGGAAGCCCCTGTGTAGAAAAAGCGTATTCGCATGCGTTTACTTCAAGAGACGTATTCTCTTAATTTAGGCATGTTCGATTGAGGTATTCGGGTGGTTCGAACCATTCAGACCAGCGTTGGGTCCTCTGATGAGAGTATGATGGGTCTAGTGAGGGTTTGAGTTGGGTCAGTTTGAGTCGAGCAGAACTTCTTAATGCAGGGTCGGAGCCCACATGAGCTCACAATTTGCACCGGTCAACATGATACTTAAAAGAAGCAATATTTTTTTCGATTGACACTAGAAATAAAATGTTGCAAGGGATCCCGAAGTTGGAAGAAAATCATGAGATCTATCTACTAGTTAACTAGACTAAAGCCGGTTTGTTGTGCAGATGATTTTATTCTTGAAATCCCACTGCCCGAATCTCTAAAAATGTTAGCTCTGCATCCCAGCATAACTTTTCAAGGTATTTCAAACTCTTGGACAACAATGTTAGACTTTCCTTGCAAATTTCCTGGACTGATTGAAAAAATAAGCACCACTGTGTGTGGAGGGCAAAACTAGGAAAATTCCTGTAATATCATTGATGTTGCACTACTAAGGAAAATTTGATACGAAAAAAAATAGATCAAGACTACCATTTAAATCAACCATTCAAATATGCTTGAGGATCTTGAGGCTTCCATTCCAAACTTGAAAAGCAAGCATCCCTGTCTAGAGTTGACAACAGAAAAATTCCAACTTTGGAAAATGAAAGCAACGGATTAATACTGAATCAAGTCTGCCTTTGCCCTGCCCCACAAGACTGTGAAATAAGTCAGTTCAAAGCAAACTAATTTTCCTTGAATTTGACCACAGCGTTGCAAACTTCCATGCATCAACTGTTAAATAATTTTCAAATATTTTTATTCAAAACCTTAAGTAAAGAACAGTTTTCTTTGAAGCAATAGAAGTGAGTGAACCTGTTTGTTCATCATTGACTCAATTACCGCGTTCCTCGAAATCTCCTCACAATGGGCGAGATCATAATGATTCAGCTGCCGAAAGAAGTTCGCCGAGCATACAACCACTTTCTGAATGCAAGAAATTGTGATGAACTGAAGGGGAATAATGCAAAATACAATCTACGGATAGATCGAAAAGCTCGAGTCCAATGATTCATTGTAATCTATAATTCTATCGAAATTTAGATAATCATAATTTAAACAAACCTCGACTTACACATGATCCAACCCCGATGATCCAAAAGTGTTGATAATCAAATGTACCACAGTATGAAGTTATTGTGATACTGGAGATAATTATACAGACTCCTTCAGAAAATTGTGAAATCGAAATTAAAATGTGAAATAAGCCAAACCGATACTCCTTCGAACGAATTCCTTGAAATTTTCAACAGAATCTTGCCATAACAAATCGTGGCTTTAAAAGAAATTGAGGTTCACTGCTCGATAGCCAATCTTATTTTAATTTTTTAAAGAAATTATTTTTTCTCTACAATACTGTACTGTATAGAAAAAAAAGGATCTTCGGATCCGAGGACAAGCGTTCTGATTATTCATAGTCCCGATCGGCCTTGTTGCAACACGATTTTACCGCACCTCTGAACTTTTAACTCAAAATTTGACGAACCAATTCAATCACCACATTTTTCAAATTCACTGACACAAAATTCGGGGAACCAGAAAAAAATTAGTTGTAGATGGGTATAGAGAACTCTGTAGGACAAAAAATGTTTTTCATCACAGATAATTGTAGGCAAAATTATTTTTATGCAATTATTAGATAGAGCGTTTACATCTACAGTATTACTTTCCGAAATATTTAAAATGATACTTTGGCAATAATTGAGTAATCTAACATTAATTCTCAGAGCTTTCAACAATAGTATCTATTTGTTGGCCTCGGGAAGCCCAAATCGATAAAAGTTTCCGCAATGGCTTAGAACTATAGTCTTCAAGGATTATTTCCATCGTCTCCATCTACAATATATATTATCAATAATGAAATCACCGCACTGAAAAAGCGTATCACCCAAAAACCGTCGAACAATAAGAAAGAAAAAAACAAAAAAAAAAGGATTTTCAATAATCGCACTTCGTCTCTGAACTCTCATGGAAGGGGAAACCCTACCTGAATCACAACTCGTGACGAAAAGATAAACTCGCACATCAGAAAAGTGACCTGATGCGTTCTTAGAAAAGTCTTCGGAACAGAATCGATACTCGCTCTTAATGAAGTCGGGGAAGAAACCCGTAAAACGCCGTCAATCAGGAGTTATTCCGCATTTGTTCCCGAAACGGGCGGTTCGAAAACATTTCCATGCGTAATCCTAAACCCGAAAATCACCGTGAACAACTGAATTTAATCACCAAAAATGTAAATTTATCCTCCGAATAGAATCGCACTAACATCCATTTCACTACTGGGACGATTCCACGTAATCTGAAAATCAAAGAATTACGTAACTATTATGAATCCTTATTGCGTGAAAAATTCGCATAAGTCACAATCCCTTTTTTCACACAATACCGTACTGTATATGAAAATTAAGCTTGATAATCGAGCTCATCCGTTCAAACTTCATCCGATCGATGACGCACAGAATGCGTCCTCATAAATAATTTGAAACATGGGATAGCAGAGGAAAAGCTGCACACCGACTCAACGCATCTTTTTTTTTTTAGCAGGGCGAACGATAAGGTACAATATTCAATTGTCAGTAGTGTAGGATCAAACTGCTGCGATTATTCAAAAACTATAAGGCCCTCTTAAAAAATTAGCTTCTTAACATCAGGGAGTAGAATCAATGACATCCCAAATAACAATTCGAAATTGGGGCAATCCAACAGAATCGCGTGATTTTGAGTAACGAAAATAAATTAAATTGCATGTTCTGTTATGAAAAAAAAATTAAATGAAAAACTCGTACAGAAGAAATCAAGCTAAAATATCTCCTATGGTCACTGTCCGCTCGTAAGGTTTTCGAGATTTATTTTAAAAAAAACCAGATTTTCCCCGAAAAATGGTTTTATTTTGCTGGAAAATCCATGGTGCAAAATCCCTGCTCTTGCGGAAGTACAATATTTCCTTTTGCCGTATAAATAACAGGGAGAACGAAGCATTATTTTTGGATCAAACATTTTGAATGTTTTTGAATTCAAAATAAATTCTGGGTTTTCTCCCGCTTGTGAGCTTATCCAAATACTCTTTCGGAAAACTGGCCATGACTTCCTTTTCACAACAGAATTTTAAAAAATCCACGGCAACGAATTCCAGTCGATTTTCAAGCAATTTCACGTCGGTTGGAAACATATCTCAACACGAAAACGAACTAACCCAGAATTTGACTCGTATATGTAAATGGAATAAAAGCAAGGAACTAAAAATGGCCAACTTAGGATTTTGAAGATCACTCAAAGCATTTTTGCTCTTATTGAAAATTTATGATAACTGTATTATGCAAGTGGGGAAAATCTGAATCGCGTGCTTTTCTCTGAATAATTATCCACCAAATGGAGCGTTGCAAAGGGCTTTCATATTTTTCTTTCAGCTCATCTGCAACGTGCGAACCAGAGTAATTTCTATACTGTACTATAGTTGCATTATGAAAAAGAAAAAGTCGATAAATGTGTGCACGGGAAAATATATGATGTAATGTCATCGAATATACTCTATCCTGGGGATGCTATAATGATTAGCTTAATAAATTGCGATCCCTCAAGAATTTACCCGGATGAAAATTCTTTCGTCGAAGCCTTAAAAATGCTTCATGAGATGGAATAAAAATTTTAAAATCGACGGCCGACCGAGCGTCTGCAGGTCGGAGAAAAAGCATCACCAGAGAGTAATGGCACGCACCTGATGAAGAGTAAATTTTCACTGCATCAAATCAATTATGGGCTTGTAGAATCAGCAAGAATGTCAGGTGGAATTCAAAGAATGCTTGTGCGTCAAGCCTTTACCATCACTATCGATTTCTTGAATTCGGATTCCAAAAAGCTGCCCTTTCCTGCCCATGGGAAGAGAATGGTATTCCAAGACGGCTTCAGTCCCGGAAAGATGTCCGTATTCCAGGAATTCGTACATCGGTTCGATTTCATCGTCGTCGAAGAAGAATAAGCACGGGGTCGAGAATCCGGCTAATCCGATGCTAATTCCCTGAAAGACCCACGGAGGAAGAATCCTCAACTCAAGCACACACACGATGCGGAATTCGGAGCAGAGGTATTTAAAGACACCGATTGCGGGTTTAACGCGCAGCGGCAGTCTTTGGCTGACGACACATCCGAGAGGAACCCCATTTTCCCCCTTCAGCAACACATAGTCTCTGATTTTTTTCTATTTCGAACTGAAATTTTCCTGGTGTTCTCATCATTCCTAAGGAGTTTCCACACGCCACTCGCCGTCATCAAATCGCGCAGCAATCCTACAACTGTCTCCAGCATTGCCGGATATCAGGTACATCAATTACTGCACCGAACGCATTCGGGATCACGTACCTTCCCACACACTTACCCCTTCCAGCAATAATTAATCTGAAAATATTCACGGTCAGAGAAAAATTTTAGCCGCAGTCTAACCGGTCGAGTTCTTGGTGGGTTGATAGAAAAGAAGCTATTGCAGTAACATACAAATTCAATTACCCACACATCTTAAAAAAATTTTTTTTTGAGGAAGATTGAGTACATATCTTTTTTGAAACAAATACATTACTTTATTATAGTGGCATTTAAGGAAGACAACTTTGACTTTCTTCTGAAATTGAGACCCTCATCTCATTTCTTGGCACTTCATCGATATCATACCGATATGAAACAGGATTCTGATTCTAACTTGTTGATCAAGGTTATGATTTATTATACTGTATTCCGACACTTTGGATATTATCATAGTATCTTAAAATTTCCTCTTAAAGCTTTCTTCTGATTTTTTGAGAATTAATCAAGCCTTCAACATCAAAGCATGAAGTGTTGACATTTTCAACTCACTGCAGTGGTTCAGTTATCAAAAAACATATCCAAGAGCGTTTTCAAGGCACAGGGGGATTCCTGCTGAAAAACGCCTTTGATGCTGCCAATGTACTTCATCAGTGGATATACTTGCTGTTTTGAAAGGTTTATTAACCATTCCACAGTTTGCAAACGCTTTTATAGACAAAGACAAGGAGTTTCCTCGAAGAAAGTGATGCAATTGTGCCAATCCAACCTATTGACATTCTTGCTAAAAGAACATAAAAAACATTATGCTGAAACAAAGTGTGCCTGTTACCTTCTGAGACGAAACTCCAGCACGTTCAAAAAGCAGTCTCTGTAATTGTGTGAAAATGAACCACACCAACTTTACGGTAAAGCAGAAAAAATTTCAGCACCAGGATGTCAGAAGCAAAAAATGTGTTCGATCATCAATTGTTCTTGAAAATGTACCTCCAAATATAGGCAGTCTTGAATTCACAATTCAAGGTATTTTCATTTCTCGATTTCTTCGAATTAAATTGCAAATGTACAGTATTGGCATTATAACTAATGAAAAACTATCAGAATAATTTTCTTGTTAGTAACTCCGTCCAATATCATACGGCGTACCCATTTATCACTGCTGGAAGACAAAGGTCAACTGAACATAACTGGGATAGTTCGAAATTTTTAAAAGAAATCTTCGGGAATTTCAGATTTACCGCAGCCTTTTCTTTATAAAGAAAGTCAGTTAGTCAGAAGGCATTAATACAATTTGTTTTCTTTAAAGGATTAAATACCTACTTTTTTATTCGGTCGATTCAAAATATTTCCCCGTAGTGTTTTGCACCGCGTCATTGCTGGCATCTTTCTTTCCAGTCGAATTTTCTCTTCAGAAACCGGATTCTCTGAGTGGAAACAAAGATGATGGCATCACCGCAGCAAATGCCGAAGGGGCCGTATCATTGGGACACGAGCGGCCATTTCGCCAATAACATGCCCCACGTGCCAGAGGGATCTTCAACATACCGCAATGGATCCATCGTCGACGTGGTGCCAGCGGACCTGCTCTACTTGGTGGACCCATTTTGGTACCAATTCCCGCCGATGCCGACACTCATGCACCAGATCCTCGGCATGGTCATGTGGTTGACTGGCATCGCAGCCGTTGTAGGCAACTTCATCGTCCTCTACGTGTTTGTGTCCAACAAAACCATGCGCACCCCGTCCAACATGCTCATCGTCAATTTGGCCTTCTCCGACTTCATCATGATGGCCGGGATGTTCCCGTTTCAAGGGATGTCCGCTTTCTACGAAGTCTGGGTCTTTGGTGAGCGATGATCTATTTTTTCGTCCCATTTTTGAATTTCACCATCGTGTCCCAAAACCTAAACACAATATTATACGACTATACTTTCATGTATGAAACTATTACTACAATTATTCCGAAAAATTGGCGCGAGTCGAAAAGATTGAAAATTAGAGCGCAATTGACCAAACCTTCGAAAATAAACTCTCTTGAATGCAGAAAAGTGCATCCTCTCTTTCCCATCGCATCTGTACAAACGAAAACGAATTCAACAACAATTTTAAGATATGAACGAAAAAATGCATCCAAATTATATTTATGTTGAGGTATGGCTTTAAAACTTCAGAAGAAAGCACTCGTACATCAATTTATACCACGTTATTCCGCGTTCATTTTGATGAAAGATTTTCAGTTCACGCGCAGTTACATTTTCAAGTATGAATACAGATCTTGATTTAACTGATATGGGTATGCTGGAACCTTATACTCATATTTTTTGTGAGGGAAATGAAAAAAAGTTCATTAATACTGATGATTCATGAATAAACGAGAAAAGTCTTCACATTGACAACAATCTCCAATACTTGAAAGTGCCTCAGCATTGCAAGATAATTCTTAAATCGGAGGATGTATACGGAGTAAATAATAAGACTTCAACATGAATCAAAAATTCGAGATACAGTACATGAATTAAAAGACTACTTCTCGAATTTGTATCCGCCTCTAAAAATAAAAATATGCCTGATTCGTCGAAGCATAGAAATTATTCGAATGTCACGGCAGTTTCTCAAAGAAATCCCCATTATATCTCCTCTATATAAAGACACCCTCGTCGCATTCATGTTCCAATCGGTACAGAAACTTCTGTACTTCCACGCAGTCACTGGCGCCGGTTATTCGCGAAAAGGCGTCCGCGATTCCAGGGATTTAAAACTTCCCACGCCAGCTTTGCATTATAAAGTCGGGGCAGCGGGTTTATCCCGCAAAAGCCCATACATTTCGTCCACGAGGCCGAAGAAAGACGGATATTCCAGTCTGATCCCCTTCTTTACCCCCTCGTCTCAACAGGCGGGCTCATGTGCGAGCTTCACGGCTTCATCGGAACGTTCAGCGGGTGTATGCAAATCTGGACACTTACCCTCATCTCTTATGACCGATACAACGTGATCGTTAAGGGCATCGGGGCCAAGCCGTTGTCATTCAAGAAAGTCGCCGCCATGCTGCTTTTGGTGGACGGAATCGCGTTTGCTTGGGCCTGGGCGCCCATGTTGGGCTGGAACAAGTTCACCATGGAGGGCAACATGACTGTGTGTGGATCCAATTCCATCAATGCCGACTGGAACACCAAGAGCTTCATCTTCTGCATTTTCACTTATGCATACATCACCCCACTGTCCACCATCATCTTCTGCTATTTCCACATCGTCAAGGTGAGAGAAATTCCCTGGAACGAAACAAAAGGAAACTCAGAATAATGCGTATACTTCGACGGGTACAACAGCACTCTGAAATTTGTCTTGGATAAATTTGCAGCACTTTATCCCCTGGATTTGCTTTTTCAAGGATTATATTTACAATATTTCTGGTTCACGTCATGAAAGTTTGGTCCCTCAAATAAAGCAAAATATTTTCAAACTTCAATTCCATTACAGTGGAACCTCTCCAAATCAGACTTAAATTTAGGGAAACGCAACAAATTGTGAGTTAGGAAGGTTTGGAGTTATAGAAACAAGCATTGTTTTTTGGAGAAAGAAGGAATACAGAAATTACAGGAGATTGCATGTTCAAATTTAAAAAAAGAAAATAAACGCTTAGTCTTGAAACTTGACATTCAAATCATGAGGAGAGCAAGTAAACGAGTGGACTTCCTCGACAACAATACAAAGGAATTCAAAACACAAGTATTTCAAGATTCGCAGTTCAAAAGATACACTGCACTTCTTCATTGCCCGTGAAAAGATTCTCTGGAACATAGAAAGAGTATCTGTCCTTAGACATATTGCACAAATAGCAGCCATTTTCTCCAAACAAATTCAGATGGAAAATGAGCATACAACAGTATTTGTATACAAGTGCTGTAAATGGCCTTCTCAAAATATTCATCACAACTTTCGATTCAATCCTGTTTTCGTTACGCCTAACTTTAAAACAATGTAATATTCTGAATTAACACGGCCCAAGTATTTTCTGATTGTTGAATTTTGAAAAAACTGTTTTAATACTTGCAGCAGAATGAATAATAAAATTATCCTGTTTATATAGCGGCTTTCGGTAATTATTTTCCCAGAGATGAAATTATCAGAATTCTACAATAAATTCCTAGATCGAACCTGAGTTGAGAAAGCATACTTTTGCCACATTTTGACAAATTTTGTATGCTTTCATGTTCAAGGCTGTTGCGGTGCACGAGAGGCAAATGCGAGAACAAGCCAAGAAAATGAATGTTCAAAGCTTGCGAACTGGTGATGACGGGAAGACGAGCGCAGAAATTCGTCTCGCCAAGGTATGAAAACAGCACTTTCTACCCCGAATTTTCCAACACTTCCTCTGCCGAAAAACCACCGCCTCGACGAACTGTATATTTCCCTCTGAATATACAGTTCTCGCGGTTTAAACTTATGATGAAGGTGACGGATCGAGACTTCATCAGATTCCCGAAAACTGTCGAAGAAAAAAAAATCAATGTTTTTGATGGTCGTATAATTTTCTCAATTATTCCAGGCATTAAGTATTCTGAGTGAACAGCCATGTACTGTATAATAGAAGAGCGTCAAGAGCGGTATTCAATTGTTTTCATTCTATCTCTACACAATAAACGAAATCACACAAATTCGAAGCTATATTATTTATAAGAAAAACTGACAATTTTTAACTATGGATATCTAAATAAACGCAGGAAAATCGCTGAAATAAATTACCTTTCCAGCCCACAAAAATTTGCCGCGATTTTGCATGAAAACATGTCGAATTCTGAGTTGGAAAAATGAAACCGGTTCACCTCTCTGTCACTCCCCATGGCTAAATTCTATAAATGTCTTCTTTGTCAGAAAGATGTCGCATCAGTATGTTTCACTGGATGCGCCGCACGCCAGTAGATGGCGTACAATAACGTTGAACTAACTTCCAGCAGTGATTTCTCGAGAATCGTTTTACCCATTCTCAGCATTTTTCTGATTCTTCTTGAAGATACTTGAATTTCATTGCTCTCATTCGAATCATTGGACCGCACAGATAGAATATGGAAAAAAGTTCAGGTCCTTTATATCTTCATACTATGATTTCTTAGGAGGGATGAATGATTTTTCAGAAGCTTATTGCATATACAGTAGATCACAACTTTTTTTAACATCATGGTTCCAAATTGATATTGCACTTCATAGTTTCCTGAAATTTATTTTGAAATTCCTGAACTTTTCCATTTGTTCGGCAGAAAGACAACTTTCATCACATATTTTCAAAACTTCAAATCAACGCAAGTTCAGAGAATAATAGCTTGAAAATTTCAGTGGTCCACCTTGTGTCCATTCCAGGAAGAGAAATTATAATAAAGGAACCGCAATTTCTCCTTTTGTAAATTATGATTCAGTGGGAGAAACTTCCATATGCTGTAACTGTAACTGAAATTTTAAAGTACCTATTTTGAATTGGCGTTCAACTGACGTTCTGATTCTTTTTCCCCGTGTTATCATTACAGATCGCCATCATGACCATCTTCCTCTGGTTCTTCGCCTGGACTCCATACGTCGTCATCAACTTCATCGGCATCTTCTACCAGGACAGAATCACACCCATGATCACCATCTGGGGTTCCACACTGTCCAAACTGTCAGCTGTTTACAATCCCATCGTCTACGGCATCAGTCATCCCCGTTACAAGACTGCAGTCAACGAGACGTTCCCGTGTCTCTCGTGTTTCGTCGGCAAGCCCGAAGATGACACCAAGTCAGTCGTCACGACGGAAAGCGGCGACACCAACCGGCAAAATCAGGAAACGGCTGCGTGAGCGTCTTTTGAGTCGATCGTTAGGTGAAGTTCCTGTAGAGAGAGAATAATCGAGTGAGCTACCAATCAGAAGTTTACGGTATTCGCCTGATAGCCACTTTTCGATTGAGGCATTCGAATGGTTCGAACCATTCAAACCAGTTGGGATCCTCTGGAACTATACGTAGGGTCTGGTGAGGGTTTGAGTTGGATCCGTTTGAGTCGAGCAGAACTTCTTTCGGGACTCGGGGTCGGAACCCGGCAGATAAGCTCAGTATCCATTTGAATACGCATTCTACCTGAAAAGCACCACAGGAAAGTTTTCAACGATCTTCACTACTTAATAGATACAATGACATAATCTTATCAGAGCATTGAAATCAGCAATTATAATAGGACCGGACAGTATAGGGATTTCATAATACAGTGAAGCAAATAAACTTTTCTCCAGCATAATGTTAAAAAGGAGCATTGAATGACTTGAATCCGTCTCTGACCAACATGGTCAAAATATTTCATGGAGCATTTAATGAAGTCATTTAAATAATTAAATATAGGAACGAAATAATTTTAATCGTGAAATATGCCTGATTTGAAATTATGAACATGGGACGTACTTCTGTTGATATCAGTCGGCCTCTTTTGAAAAACAAAATTGTCGCATGAAATAGTGAGAGTAAAAAAAAATGCATCATTCGGATTTTTTTTTTTGTGAATTGAACCTCAATTTTGAATTCCAAATACATTCCGCATAGAAGTTCCTTCTTTTTTGTTGAATCGAAAATTTAATGTACAGTAACTTACGGTACTACACAAACTCAACTTCGTTCATTTTACAAGTTATTAGGTTCATTCACAATAAGTTCACTGATAAATGATTTTTACTTCCTTTATAACTTGAACTCACGAGTTCTAAATCTATTTGACGCGTTAAAAAAGTCTAAGGCTCATGATGTGGACCACTCGAAACTTATTGATTCTTTTACATGTGTATTCATTGATTCAATTTCCGTGTTTGACGAAAATTTGGTGACAATTACGAAAATCAATCAAACGGCTGCCAAGTGAGAAGTTCGCCGAGCATACACCATTTTCTGAATGCGAAAAGTTGTGATGAACTCCAGGGGGATCGGGCAAAATACAAGTCACTGATAGACTGAGCTAATATTTATTATTCATTTTCGTAGGTAAATATGATAATTTTCTTGCAGGAAAATCCAAAAGTAAGTAAACATCCATTCCTTTAAATGTAATGCTAAAAAATATGAATACAGTATACAGTACAGTAATTGAAGCAAGAACAGCTGCCGAAACAAGCGCCTTTTTCTCCAAATTTCATTCCAACTACAGTGAAATCTAGTTACAACGATGCCTTCAGGACCAGCAATATATAGCTTCATTGTAACGGAAAAAAATTCCTCAGTAAGTAACTCATTCAACATTATGGCTTTAGGGCAGCACAGACTAAAATTCAATTTCGTTGTAACGAGATTCAACTATATTTTGTCATTGGCTTGCAGTGAATAATATTGCCGTGAAAGTTTTTCTTTTCATCAGTATCTCCAGTTTTTTCCATAAATCATACTCAGTTGAACCTTGTTAACTCAAACCTCCATCCCTGTCAATTTCTTTTTAATTTCCGCATAAACAACGCATACAAAACCTCCATAACTCAGCCATAATCGCAAGTTTTGTGAGGTCTTCCGGCTATTCTTCATTGACACAGAAAATAAAAAAGCAATAAAATGTACGCCACTTGATGCGTTTGGAAAGGAAGTGAAAGACTAACATTTGGAAATTTAATCTTGTTTTTAAATTCAGCATCCTCTCGTCTCAGTTAAGAAGCATTTCGAAGCCCAGAATACCACGAATTACCATTTCCTTGAAATATTCTCCCCCTCCCCAACAAAATTGTCTATTCGGAAACCGAAGTGTTTTTTCTGCCGAAGTATTTTTTTTAGTACACCCTCTCCTTTAAAGTCGCTGTGATGATATAGATTCCGGTTATTGTCATAACTTTGTCTGCGAGAATGAAACCCTACACCGGGATTTAGAACGTGACTCGATCACAAAACGGAGGAAAAGATACCTGACACGGCATTATTGAGTTCCAAGAAAAACTGATGGGAACTAAATCAATACTCACTCATCATGAACGGTAGAAAGAAACCCCTGAAACGCTGCCGATTGGAATTTATTTCGCATTCTTTTCGGAGCGAGTGATGGATCATCCGGACGGTCACGACCTGTTTCTCCGCACAATTCTCAGAAAGGAACAAGGAAGCTTCCCTTCGCCTTTTTTTATTTTTTTTTTTACACACGAAAGAAGCGACTTAGACCACACTAGTCTGATATTCAGTATAAGTCACTCTGAACTCTTCGTGGTTTTTTTTCTTTCTCCTAAACACTTCTCTCATTTTCCGCGCGAGGAATTATATCTTTCACAGTATACGTGTACGCTATATACAACTCCACGCACTTGAATGATACGGAACAACCGAAGAAATGAGAAGATGGAACGTATTTCCTTGCGGGATGAACGCACTGAAACCATATTTGATAGTTCTGATGGAAATTCTTTTACAATGATTTATTTTTTCGTTCCAACACTAGAAATTGATTTAGGCGATCAATTATATAAAGTTGATCATTTCCAAAGAGTTTTTACTTGCACAAACAAAATGTATACGGTGCCTGTAGTCCTTGAATATGGTAAGCCGAATTTTCAGACAGCCACTCCAAATATGAAGATCGAGATGGGAAGAAAAGGTACTTTTTCACTATACGAAAAAAAAAATTGAAATTGCTCGAAAGTGTTAGAAAGGAAAGAAAGATACTAACTGAAGCGTGATTAGACTCAATTCCCATGATTTGGCCTACATTAAATTTTTCTAGACCGTGTCTCACATGTTCGCTTGCTAAATTGTTCCCTTTTCTGAAAAACGACTTCATTTATCTTCGTCCCTTAATCTGTGACAGCTTCCATTTGAGTTAAAATTGTACCTTTTTCAGGTAATTCACAAGGAGATTTCAGACGAAAGTTCTTCCTGGGTGCGCATTTTTCCTCATTCAGCCAGAGTTGAACGGGTCCGACAGTCTTTCAAAATCGGATTTGGACACTCGTTTCGGTTGTGGAAGTAGTACCACATTTCACGTAAAACGATCACGCAAAATTTCTTGCATTCAAAATCAATTCACTCAAATCACTTCGCACTGCATAAAATTGCATCTTTAACCCACAAAATGACGAAAATTCAATATCACTGAGAAAGACGCCCGATATATAAACTTCAGGATTCCTACTTAAAATACAGCCAAAAAATAAGATCAGCAAAGTAATCGTTCAAAAACAATACTCGATATTGCATAAGCCCCATGAAGCCTTTCAAATGTCACGAAAACAACTCACACAACATTTCCTTCATTCCCAAACCGCAATGTTATTAATCAACGACATGCATTCGACCGACGGACAAACGCATACAGTATTTCTAAAAATAATTCCATCAAGAGATTCAAGACAACTCAATACTGTATCCAATTTTTAAAGAAATTGGGGCATTCAATCGATACAGCGTAAAAGCATGAGTTCAGATAGTTGAAATAAATTCAGCTGAACGGGGATCGGATTTAACATCGCAGGGAAGGCTTGAGCCATGTTAATCGGCTCTCGCTCGAACGCGATTAACCACGTGTCGACGTGGTTGGAAACCCGGGATTTTGACAGTTGTTGAAAAATTGACATCGCTTTGTCCCGAAGCAAAGTAAAAACAAAAAATAGTTGAAGACGTCCCGCAACAAACATGGAGGTCAAAAGGTTGAAGAACCCAGACAAAAAGCACCTGTACGAAGAAGAGCCGCGAAGAGAAAAACATTCAAGGAAAAGGTAGAAAATATTACTTAATAATCACTTGCTCTGATGGATCGAATTTTTGTTCATAATATTCAATTCAATTCACCAAAGAGTACGCTATACACCCGCGGTAACGCTACATTATTTTTAAAAGAGAGTTTTCCGAAAAGAAATTAGCAAAATGCAACGATCCTCTCTTACTGTGTTTTGTATTCGGGAATTTCTCCTTGATGCTTCTTGTCTGCGGTTCTCATTCTCCTGCCGTCAACGTCGGCTAAGTACAGTATTCGAAAAAGTATCAAATCAAATGATCGAATACTCCGGACGTGGGAGTTCCATTGCATGCGTTCAAATTATGCAAATGAGCGACTCAGTGAAACACAGTTCTGACTATGCTGCCTTTGCCGGACGATATGTTGGATCGTAAGAGTTAGAGGCATGTCGCAAACGAGTTTCGAATGCAAATCCGATTTCTAAGTAGCATTTCAGATCCGCTGGAGTAGCCTCGGTTTTCGCATAAGCTGTGCATGGACTGAGTGCTCCATTCAGTCGTAGAAAATTAGCCCAGCTTCCGAAAATCGAGGTTGGAGTCGCCAGTCGAGTACCCTACTTACCGATCGTCGTCAAAAAAATGCGAGAATGGCGATATGGCATGCATGGAGTGTCCCGGAAGCACCTGAAGGCTAAATCCTCTACTCATCCTCCCTCCCAAGAATTCATCACACGGGTCATGTAAGTAGGAGAAACGCATTTTGTTTCCTCCCTATATATGCACAGAGATTCGCGGGTGACCCGACGGGTATTTAAGGCCACTGATGGCCCATCTGCGCCCAACGGCAGTCTGTGCCCGGCAACGCAACCCTCCGCATCACAATCCTGTTCTGAATCACTTCGAAACTTCTTCTTCCCGTTCACGCCCATTTGAAACTACACGATCCGCAACGCGTCATTCCGAGATTTATCACGGTGTCGAAAGTTGCGCGCTCTAATTGCCTTGAACGCCATCAGCGTTAGCGCAGTTGCTGCCAAATCAAACAGGTACATTGAGTAGCATACCGGACATGAGAGGATTATACTACCGAACGTCGCTTTTCTGTTAACCCAGCTTCCAAATGATACTCTGCAGTTATAATCCTCACGTTGAATATCCACTTCACCCTAAACTGTTTCTACTGATCGAATTTTCAGTGGATAGAAGCGGAACATGAGGCTCAATTGCATAAGTTGAATCAATATTTTAAATTAATTTACCCTTCGCTGATCATGGTGAACTCCTTAAATTGCAGTAAATTGAAAGCTAAAAGACATTTTGAAGCAAGAACCTTCACTGATGTCAACATTTTGCAAGTAATCAAGAAAGGCCACTTGATTTTCCCTTTCAACCGAACTGCGATTTTAAGTCAATTTTTCGATTTTTCAACATTGGCAACACAAATTAATTGCTCTTGCTTTCCTTTTGAATCGCAGAAGTCCCTTGTGAATGCAAAAAAAATAACTAGGCAGCAGGGAGTTTCGATAGCTGCTCCTCATAAGCATTTTACGGCACGAAGTCCCCATTTCTTTGTTGATTTTTTATATGAATAAATATTTATAACCAAATCGATTCTTTTTCAGAAAGATATGTCGTCCAGTGGATTCCCGTGGGGAGCAAATGCTCCTCCATTTCCTTTGGGAAATCCACCAAACCTGCCAATGAACCCGACCTACAACACCATGGGGAATGGGTCCATTGTTGATCGGGTGCCTGCTGATCTTCTACACCTCATTGATCCTTTCTGGTGAGCTGAAACAAAATCTAAGCTATTCGTCTTGATACGCAAAAATTTTGAACGAATTCATGCGACATTGTTTTAAAGCTTTTACGTTCATAACCTGAAAACATTTCCTGAAATTGTCAGTGCTCCAAATTATATTTCCTTGCTGCTAGTTTTCACCGGTACCTATAATAAAATTAGAATTTAATTGCGCATAAATATATCTTCATGAAATCATTACGTGCGAATAATAAGCTTTTTTATTGCCACATGAAGTGGAAAGTACACCGAGAAGCATTTTCAACTGCTTTACATTAATTTTAAAACGCTACCGTTTGAAAAATGTTGAAGTAAGTTTCCTCATGGAATGTTTCAATTTTTAGAGGCGATGCCCGAGAATTTAGAAAGCTTTTTTTTTCAATATGAGATTATTTACTGTTTTACGTTTTCCACAAAATTGTTCGGCGTGAATAAGGAAGCTATTCTAAATAGTCGAGATTTCAAAATCTTCAAGCTTGTGACTCTCTGAAAATGCTTCAATGGCAATAATTCTGAATTTCTGAAGCGTTTGTCGCATTATTGTCACTCGTAAAATGTTTGGTTAACACGTGCGCATGAGCTTTTTTATTTTAAAAATATTCTTCGAAAAATAAGAGACTATAGCTTCAGAAAACATTTGCTGTTGAGATTAAATTTTTATTCAAACTATTTCCTACCAAAGAAAAGGCAGCCATTATTTAATCCAAGGATTCAATGACTCGAGAATAACTAGAAAAATATACTTATTTCACTAGAATTACTCACAAAAAAGGATTTAATTTCCATTAAAAAAGCTCTTTCCATAGAGTCTTTTGATTGCTGTTCAAAAATGATCTGCTGGAAAGATTAGCCCTTTCTGCTTGCAACAATATTTGGCAACACTTTTTCATGTAAAGTACTGTACTTGGTCGCTATGCTGATTTTTAATTTTATTCTGTTCTTATCCTCTGAGATGTGATACTGCAGCATTATATACTTGTACTGCTGCTGCTGTTCCCAAGTTGAAAATGAAAATTTTTCTTCTTGTATAATCGAATTATTTTTTCTCAAGGAATATGTGTTATTGAACCGTCCTTTATTTTTATTTTTTTAAATAAACAGGTACCAATTTCCGCCTATGAACCCGGCGGTGAATTATTCTGTTGGTCTGGTGGCTCTCATAATCGGCATTGCAGCAGTCAGTGGGAACTTCGTGGTGCTCTATGTATTTTTGAGCACAAGGAACCTAAGGACCCCAGCCAACATGCTCATTGTCAACCTGGCCTTTTCTGACTTCATGATGATGGCCGGAATGTTCCCTTTTCTGGTTGTATCCTGCTTCAACGAAGTCTGGATATTTGGTGCGTCATTTTCTGTTCTTTTCTTCAATTTTATAAAATTTCCATGAAGGCGCAGTACAATTTATTTTTGAATATAATATATATTCCTTCACATTCCCATTAAAATGATGATTATAAACATGTACTCAAACTCTTCAAAGTGATGCCAAAGTTAGAAATACTGTACTGGTTTGCTCAAAATTTGCTATTTATGAGCAATTGTTATTGAAAATATTTGATTTGTGCAGAATTGTATTTAAAATGTGTGAACAATAACTGGCTGTGAACAATAATGCAATGGAAAAAAGTTTGTGTTTTTGTTGCTGAAAATGCTCAATTGTTTCATTTGGGTTATTTTTTTTCTTGAAAAAGCATTGGCATAGTTTGAGACATACTCTACTGGATGAATTTAACATGTACAGTAAGTTCTTCATCCTTTTATTGGACCCCTGCTGCCAAAGGAAAAACTATGCTGGAGTAAATAAAAATATATATAATTTCATATGTCTCTGCTGGTCATCCATGAAGTTGAGACTTTCTCAAGACTTGGTCTCCTATCACATGAAAACTTACTCCACAAGTCCATGCATGCAAGCGCCCAATTTGCCTAAAATATGAATTGATTATCTAGTTGTTGATGAAATTAAAAATTAAAGTGGTTCATTATTATATTCCAGCAGCCTAATTTTTAAATTAAATGTATTTGCAAAGAAAATATATACAGCCCTTTTCAGTTTTTGTGTTTGTGGAACTTTAATAAAAATGCACACCAGATAAATTCCACTACATTATAAGCCTTTATCAAGTTGACATCCTCAATTTATTTTCTGTTTTGCATTTTTTTTGCTTTCATGTGTTTTGTTTTGAGAACTGTTGTGGCCTTCTGCTCTTCCCAATGCACTCACAAACAGAAACACATTTTCTTATAGAACACTATCATGATTTTGTGAACTTCACCCTGATAAAAAAAAAGTCAAAATCTTCTGTACTGAACTGTTGAGAAAGAAATCAAGACTACACCTTGGTCAACTGAGGAGCTATCCATTATTTGACAATGCCAGGCATCTTTTGGGTGTGAAAAAATTTTCAATCATTGAAGTCCAGAAAATGTTTTGATTTGGTTAACAAATTTTTTCTTTGGAATCATTCAGTTTTATTAATAGACAAGGTTTGACGGTATTTCAAAATTAGGATAAAAATTCTTGAATTACCGTATTTACTCAAGTACCATGAGCCCTCAAGTAAGGCGCGCACAGGGGTTTTTCACTTGAAAATTTTGCAAAAATCTTATCCCCGAGTAAGACGCGCACCCCAATTTTTAGTGAATCTAAAACCATGAAATTTCAAAAATAAAAACAAAAAATTTGACTTTAGGCATCAATTGAACAAAAATCTGATGAATTTTCAACTTTTTCAATACAAAAATGTTTACTTGTTATATTTGCTCCAAATTTCTCCATTATAATTGAGTATAATACAAACATAACTTCCTAAAAGTTCTTGAAAATTTTGTACCCGCTTATGACGCGTGCCCCTTTTTTTCTTCTGAAATTTGGGAAAAAAGGTGCGCATGGTACTCAAGTAAATACAGTAGTCTAAATCTTTATTTCCAAATGTTCTTTCCCACAGGCCAACTCATGTGTGAGCTGCATGGGTTCATAGGGGCCTGGTTTGGGTGCCAGCAAATCTGGTCACTCACTCTGATTGCCAAGGACAGGTACAATGTGATTGTCAAGGGCATAGGATCCAAGCCATTGTCCTTCAAGAAGGTGGCCCTCATGCTGTTTTTCGTGGACGGTTTTGCTCTGGCCTGGGGTCTGGTACCATTCTTTGGGTGGAACCGGTATGTGCCTGAGGGCAACATGACTGTCTGCGGCTCTGACTCAGTTGGCACAGATGCATGGAGCAGGAGCTACATATTCGTCATCTGGAGCTATGCTTATTTTGTCCCACTGTCCACCATCATCTACTGCTACTTCCACATTGTCAAGGTACCAGTCATCATAAACCTTGTGGCATTATTAATACAAAAATCTGTGGATAGATCAAAGGAGGATGATTAAATTTAGGGTGGAATATGGCTGGTTCATTTGGGAACAGTATCTGTAACCTATTTTTGTGTATACAGTACAATATTTCAAACAACATGAACCTTCAGGGTAAGGGTTTAGTTGTTAATTAATTTCATTTTTTTTTCAAACTGAGTCTTACCTAGAAATGCATAATTTGTATCAAACTGATTCTTATTTTAAAATGCATTATTTGTCTCAAACTGATTCTTATTTATTTGTATTGGGCTTTTGTTGGAATAGACATCCGATGTAATAGATAAAAAAATACTCTGTCCAAAAATTAATAATTGGTAGCTGAGTACATGCAAAGAGAAGAGTCACAACAGTATTTATCTGAAGAAATGCCACAAGACCGGCCTAGCATCAGCCATGCAATATTTTACTGAATAAATATTTTTCAATTGATTAAATAAATATTTTTTACATTTTTTCACATTAATTTTGATTAATTGAATCGATTTTGAATTTATTGAATTGATTTCAAACTTTATTGAATCAATTTTTATCTTATTGATGTTTACACTATTTCATACATCAGATATAAAATATGTTTATCTGTAAATTGAATACATTTTTCCTTATTATACACAGGCTGTTGCTGCTCATGAGAGGCAGATGCGAGAGCAAGCACAGAAAATGAATGTGCAAAGTCTGCGAACTGGCGATGATGGGAAGACAAGTGCTGAAATTCGCCTAGCCAAGGTGAATATTGCAATTCAATGAAATTCTACTCTTCGTTTCTTTTTCTCGAAAATTTATGAATTGTCGAACGTAGTAGTAGCTCGGTTTTTTTCTTAAATAGACAGATAATATTAAATGGGTGGCGGTTTTCATAAAATGGTACGCAATACCAGTACGCTAATTACATTCCAAACACGATTTGAGCGACACCTATTTTATGAACGAGGGAAATCGGGGATACGTATGAGCAGCGTGTTCAGTGTGGATAATAATTTACTATAAATTCATATCTTAAAATACTGTACTCTTGAAGAAAAAAAAAATGCAATCGTGCTCCGGTTTTTCAGAAAGCAAAAACACAGCAACGATTTGATTAGCAACGCCTGGGTAAAAACTGGCTGTCCATCCAAGAAAGTCGCGTAAATAAAATTGTGTTTTGAAATGTAATTCAACAGCAATTCGAAATCAATCACTCATTGCTTAGCCCATCAGAAATCTTGAAATGCATGATTTCGTGAAACAGAAAAGAGTCAAGCTGATCAAGTTAAAATTTTGATGTAAGATTTCGCATGTATCGTGATTGATAAACAGTTTCAATGTTAAATCAGAGCCGTAATACATGCTGTCAAATTTTAAAATCTAATTTGAGAGAGTTTAGCAGTCACACAAAATACTGGAACCTATGTGGCACACCTTTCATGACTACAGTATTGAGTTACGCACAACTGTATCGAACAAACTGTATCGAACATGCTGTAGCGGCATCTATGTATAGTCAAACAAAACGAGAGTTTAGATGTTCAGTAGATTAGCACAGACTTCGCTCAAAAAATGTCGAAATTAACTATAAATTGGCTGTAGTATAACGCGAGCTCCATTCGTGCCAAGCAACGTTGCACAGAAAAGAACTTTCGTGAGATCTTCAATTCTACTTTCGCAGGTCGCCATCATGACAATCCTGCTCTGGTTCTTCGCCTGGACCCCATACGTCGTCATCAACTTCATGGGCGTGTTTTACCGAGCCAATATCACACCCGTCGTCACCGTGTGGGGCTCTGTGTTCGCGAAGATCTCCACTGTCTACAATCCCCTCGTATACGGTCTTAGCCACCCCAGATACAAAGCCGCACTGAACGAATCCATGCCGTGTTTGTCTTGCATCGTGGGACGCCCCGCTGAATGCGACGACAACAAGTCTGTGACTACACAGGAAAGCAGCGACGCCAAGCGGATGGAGCAAGAAACCGCAGCCTAGATTTTGCGCTTATTGTTCACTAGAGCACGCGTTTGTCGAGAGATTCGGTAGGCCACTTCGGGCTGCTGTATTTCCAGCCTGCTTCAATAAGATGAGAGTCAAATCTAGAGGCGTACTGTGAAGAAATAAGAAAGAAGAAGAAGGGAACTGGTCAGTAAACGGAAACGACCGATTGCGCGACTGAAGCGACATTCAGTGGTTTCCTCTAGCGTTTCAAGTTACCTTCTCTCGTATAGTGCTCACTAGAGGTCGTAGCCAGATGACTATGCTCCCGGGGGGTATATCAAGCAAGCAGTCAGTCGAAATTCTTTTATGTTCACGGAACACCACGCAGATGATGTTCGAAAGAATAAGAAAGCTGAATCGCTTTAAATACGCATTAAAACTAAGATTTTAAAATAGAAAATTGAATGCATACGAAAGAGTCATACTGATCCTCATTTTTTAAATAAATTTTATTAGAAACCAAGTTATTGCTCATTGAAAATGTGCGAAGTTATAAGTAACGAACCCGCGAACTTTCTTGAATCTCTCTTTATTTAACAAATATAAATTAGCAAACTGATCTGTCATCAACTCGTGACTTTTCTGAAACTCAATGTACCGTTTTTAAAATACACTTGAAACATTTTCGAAGAAAGGGATCCATTTCAAATCAGTAATTGCTACCATTTATTGAATTTAAAGATTTGGTGAAAACCCTGATCTCGAATTTTTCCTGTGGTGGAATTTGTATGAATTCAAAAAACAATCAAAAGTGGTTCAAATTATGTGGATTTGGGTTACATGGAAAAAAAGTATAGTGCTCACTAGAGGTCGTAGCCAGATGACTATGCTCCCGGGGGGTATATCAAGCAAGCAGTCAGTCGAAATTCTTTTATGTTCACGGAACACCACGCAGATGATGTTCGAAAGAATAAGAAATCTGGATCGCTTTAAATAAGCATTAAAACTAGGATTTTAAAATAAATCATGAATTCATACGAGAGAGTCACTGATCCCCATTTTTAAAATAAATTTTATTAGAAACCAAGTTATTGTTCATTGAAAATGTGCGAAGTTATAAGTAACGAACCCACGAACTTTCTTGAATCTCTCTTCATTTAACAAATATAAATTAGCAAACTGATCTGTCATCAACTCGTGACTTTTCTGAAACTCGATCTACCGTTTTTAAAATTCACTCGAAGCCTTTACGAAGAAAGGGATCCATTTCAAATCAGTAATTGCTAAGTAAATAACTTAAATTTCTAAACCACTTTTGGGACTAGAGCTTAAAAAGGACACCACCTTAAACATACTTAAGTTTTTTGTTAGTTTTCACCAAGTTTAATACACCTAAACCCAATGTACCTTTTTTATATTCCTTGGTGGTCAGCTCATCATGTCTTACTGACTTCCCATTGAATTTTGGAAACATTTCAGTATATTTCGCCCAGGAAAAAACCTGTATTTTTTCGTCGAAATATCGCGGGGAAAAAAATTGGAATGTCATGTCAAATGAACTTTTCTGTCATAAATAGAGTGCCTGCGAAATTATTATCCATTCACTCATTTTTTATCATCAGACAAAACAATTGCTAATTTTCTGTTCAACAACTCCCAAAAGAAGGGCAAACAATTTTTTTTTATCCGAGCTCGGGTCGGCAAAAAATTTATTTTTCTCTACGGTTTCCATTGCGCTTCAAAGAAAATCGGTTCTTCGAAGAAGCCCTACTAAATTTTACATGAACTCCGGGCAGTCTGACAGCAAAAAGGATAAAATACAGAGGAAAATAACATAAAAAAGGAGAAAAAGGAGAAACAAATAACTCGTTGGCATTCAGAAAACCACCTTTTTCTTCAAGAGGAAGCCAGAAAACCGCGTTCATAAGCGAGGTAACTCAGTGACCAAAACTGCATAATCCTCAGACGCAAAATCGCCAAGAAACGAGGGACAGCAAAAAAAAATGAAGATAAAAAATGCGAGGAAAAGGTTGTTGGACATCTCTGGAAGTTTTGTCAGAATTCTTGTTCCAGGCAGCCTGGGGATTCTGTACTGTAACAAGATACCTGGGAAATGTAAAATGAGATTCCTGCTGGAATTTTTAAAACAATATCCTAAGTATGTAAAATAAAATATCTTGACAGTGAAAATGCAAAAAATGTCAGTTTCATCATCTCCAAGACACTAATATTAGTTCAATGTCTAACATTTTGTATAACAGCCTAAATCTCAAGAAGTTGTGTTTTGTTGGATGAATTCTTTTTTTTAAATATTTCCATAAATAAGATAACTAAAAAAAGAAAATAACTATACCTTATGAAGGGACATGTTTTTCTGTCAATGGTGAAAAACTCTTGAGCAGCAAAATTATCTCATCATAGATGGGCAGCTTTATTATTATTTCTGCATCAGATAATTTACTCAGCAGTTGTCCTTCATGAAATAGAAGACTTCCTTAAAAAATGAAATTTTTTAAAAAATTACTGAGCAAAGATACTGCACCAACTAACATACACAAATTTTAAAATGAACTTGGAATATGCATTATCTAACAAAACTGAACAATTCAAGAATAATAACTGATGAATAAATTCTCAGACATGTGACTGATGCACAAAGATTTATCTAGACACTTATGTATACAATACAGGTGGTACCTTGCAATTCAACCCTAATACATTGCCAAATGAGGGTTTAATTGCAAAGTTATAGTCAAATTGCAATACACTTTGACAAATTCAAAAATATCAGTACAAAAATTCAAGAAAGTGGCCAACGTGGGTTTAATTAAGGGGCTAGGGTCAAATTACAAGTCAACCTCCCTGCAAATCCGATTTTGAATTATAGGGCAGTCAAATTGTGGGAGGTCAAATGTCAAGGTACCACATATATGAAAACAGTATATCAAAGCCATTCTGAATTTCTGATAAGTACACTACTGTATAGCCATGCGCAGTCTATGACTCTTGGCAACATAACTTCTGTCATTGGTGGATCCACAATATACCATGATTATGTAGTTTTGGAAAGAGGTTGCAGAACAAAAGCATCTTAGTCTTGAAATTTGTAGATCTGGAAAAGTATTTTAAATACATCAAAAGATGTGGAATCTTTTCAAGGTAGCAAAGGAGTGACCCCAATTATAATACAGTATTTCAAAGTCTCTCTTTTGTTCTCTTTTGTTTTTGTCATTGGTTTGTGCTTTGTTTCATGCTTTGAAGTGATTGAATGTCTTTGGGGGGAGTTGGGTTGGGTGGAGAGGGGGTTTGGATGCAGGAATCTTGGTTGTGCCTTGTGAATGCTGAAAAGCAGCAAATAAAGTTTTCTGTTCATTCATTCATTCAAGTCTCTTACAGCAGTCTTACTTAAACCACTTCAAACTTTGAAACATGGTCCAAGTTTTGTTGATTTTGATACAACAGCCCAACATTGATGTCAAAATTTAAAAAAATTGGATGCTGCATTCTGTACAACATAACATCATCTGTGTATTTTACTTAGCTCTTTTACCTCTTTATATTCATGTCTATAATCAACTGAAATTGTTTCCAATGCCTCGGCAATCAAACAAATTTACACAATTTTTAAGCATTGTGAATAATTTCATGATCAAAGTAAAAGGTTTTAATATTGGTTCAAACTTTGTTTTCTTAATTAAACAAAATAAAAGAAAAAATTTTCATGGTGGAGAAAATTTATGTACAGAGTTCAGCTAAATTCAATATTTACCATATTTGAGCACTGAACACCCATTTGCAAGGCAGGCATTGCCATAAAAATAGAAAATGATCAAAACTATCTTCAACCCATTACAATTTTTATTTGAATCTGATGGAAATCAAAAATCTTCCATAAAATTTCACAAATAAAGTGCATGTACAGTAATTCATGAGAAAATCTATGTATGATGGCTCACATAGAGAGGCACTATGTGAGTTACACCAGCAATTGTTATCTCTATCTTCTCAAGACCTTGACTAATGTACACAAGTTCAAGAAAATTCAGAATACTGTAGCAACGTTTGTGGCAAAAGGGGTAAAACTGTGACATGAACATATACCAATGGAGCTTTCTTATTGTGGGGATTGAACAAAAGAATTTTACTGGGCTTTTTAGCCCTTTTGAGTTGTATACAACTTCAAGCATAGGCCAGTGCTTTACACCAAACAACCAATTACATTAGCTTGGAAGGTTTTCTGTCTTCAATGCTTAAATTATTTTCAAAAATGCTTCCTTAATAAGCGACTTATCCAGACTCAGCTGTTTTTTAAAAGCCTATAATAACAGCCTAGCCTTGAGAAGTTGAGTATTTTTTTTTCTTCAATGAGTCAGTCACCCAATATTTTTATTGCTGGCTGAGCATGGAATTTTGGTAAGAGAAGGAGTCAATTTCTTATCTTTACACATGTACAGACATAAGTATAGCACATAGCCACAAATGGGTCCTTCTTCTGAGTTTAAAACATGATGAATTAAATACTGTAGTTTTCTATAACCTTATTCTGTTATTTATGGACGAATCAGTCATCAGAAAATCCTTTGCCTAGCATGTCCCATCTTAAGATTTGGAAAATCCAGTTTAAATGCACAAATAGCAGGAATATTTCCCACAGTGGACATTCTTGGTATGGGTACCAGTAAGGTATGCATACCAAAACTGCACATATGAAATGTTATTGGAAAATACTTCCAAAGATCCAAAAAATAATTATAACAACAATTTTTCCTGCATAAATTTTTTGTATTATGCAATAGATTCTATTTTTTGAAATTCAAGTTTCTTGCTGATTGGATAAGAATTTATGAAAAAAGTAAATATATTCCCCAGCAAAAATGTATGACAAACTTTGACTGGACCAAAATTATCTATAGGAGGTACCCTTATTCTTGATACAATGTGCCTAAACATCTTTCTTTTAAAAATGCTGGGCACTGATCTGAACTGAAAGTATTGATTCTGGATTGCTTTCTCCAAAGGCAGCAAGACCATATTCTGGAAAAAAATGCACCATTTCTGAAAATATTTGAATAGGGAACAGAGGAAAATAACATAAAAAAGGAGAAAAAGGAGAAACAAATAACTCGTTGGCATTCAGAAAACCACCTTTTTCTTCAAGAGGAAGCCAGAAAACCGCGTTCATAAGCGAGGTAACTCAGTGACCGAAACTGCATAATCCTCAGACGCAAAATCGCCGAGAAACGAGGGACAGCAAAAAAAAAAATACAAATGAAGATAAAAAATGCGAGGAAAAGGTTGTTGGACATCTCTGGAAGTTTTGTCAGAATTCTTGTTCCAGGCAGCCTGGGGATTCTGTACAGCTGTAACAAGATACCTGGGAAATGTAAAATGAGATTCCTGCTGGAATTTTTAAAACAATATCCTAAGTATGTAAAATAAAAGTATGTTGACAGTGAAAATGAAAGAAGTTGGTTTTATCCTCTCCAAGAGACTAGGATTAGTTCAAGGTCTATCATGTTAAACAACTGCCTAAATGTCAAGAAGTTGTGTTTTGTTGGATGAACTCATTTTTTAAATATTTCCACAGAAGATAACTAAAAAAAAAGAAAATAACTTTACCATCTGAAGGGACATGTTTTTCTGTCAATGGTGAAAAACTCTTGAGCAGCAAAATCACCTCATCATAGAGGGGCAGCTTTATTATTATTTCTGCATCAGATAATTTACTTGACAGTTGTCTTTCATGAAAAAGAAGACTTCCTTCCGAAATGAAATTTTATTGAAAATTACTGAGCAAAGATACTGCACCAACTAACCTACAAAATTTTTTAAATGAACTTGGAGTATTCATTATCTAACAGAACGTGAACATTTCAAGAATAAAAGACTGATAAGTAAATTCTCAGACATCTGATTGATGCACAAAGCTTTATCTTATTCTAGACACTTATATATACAGTGCAGGTGGTACCTTGCAATTCAACCCTAATACATTGCGAAATCAGGTTGAATTGCAAAGTTGCGGTCAAATTGCAAAGTTGCGGTCAAATTGCAAAGTTGCGGTCAAATTGCAAAGTTGCAGTCAAATTGCTTTCAACGCCAGTTTAACGTTTCAACGCCAGTTTAACGTTTCAACGCCAGTTTAACGTTTCAACGCCAGTTTAACGTTTCAACGCCAGTTTAACGTTTCAACGCCAGTTTAACGTTTCAACCGGTCAAATTGCAAGATACTTTGACAAATTCTCAAAATATCAGTACAAAAATTCAAAAAAGTGGCCAACATGTGTGGAATTGAGGGCAAGGGTCAAATTGCAGCAAGTCAACTTCTCTGCAAATTGTTGAATTGTGGGACAGTCAAATTTTGGGAGGTCAAATTTCAAGGTACCACCTATATACCTATACAGTATGTCAAAGCCATTCTGAATTTCTGATAGTCATGTGCAGTCTATGACTCTTGGCAACTTGACTTCTGTCATAGGTAGATCCACAATATACAATGATTATGTAGTTTTGGAAAGAGATTGCAGAACACAAGCATCATATAGTCTTGACATTTATATATCTGGAAAAGTATCCTAAACACATCAAAAGATGTGGAATCTATTCAAGGTAGCAAAGGAGTGAACCCCATTATAATACATCATTTTAAAGTCTCTTACTGCAGTCTTACTTAAACCACTTCAAACCTTGAAACATGGTCCAAGTTTTGTTTCGTTTGGTACAACAGCCCAACATTGATGTCAAAATGTTAAAAAATCAGATACTGTATTCTGTACAACATAACATCATATGTGTATGTTTTACTTAGCTCTTTTACCTCTTCATTCATGTCTATAATCAACTAAAATTGTTCCAATGCCTCAGCAATCAAACAAATTTACACAATTTTTAAACATTGTGAATAATTTCATTATTAAACTAAAATGGTTTAATATTGGTTCAACCTTTGTTTTCTTAATTAAACTAAATAAAATTTAAAAAATGTCATGGTGGAGAACATTTTTATACAGTACTGTACAGAGTTCAGCTAAATTCAATATTTACCATATTTGAGCACTATAAACACCCATTTGCAAGGCAGGCACTATGCCATAAAAATAGAAAATGATCAAAACTATCTTCAACCTATTACAAATTTTATTTGAATCTGATGGAAATCAATAATCTTCCATAAAATTTCACAAATAAAGTGCATGTACAGTAATTCATGAGAAAATCTATGTATGATGGCTCCCATAGAGAGGCACTATGTGAGTTACACCAGCAATTGTTATCTCTATCTTCTCAAGACCTTGACTAATGTACACAAGATCAATAAGAAAATTCAGAATACTGTAGCAACGTTTGTGGCAAAAGGGGTAAACCTGTGACATGAACATATACCAATGGAGCTTTCTTATTGTGGGGATTGTACAAAAGAATTTTACTGGGCTTTTTAGCCCTTTTGAGTTGTATACAACTTCAAGCACAGGCCAGTGCTTTACATCAAACAACCAATTACATTAGCTTGGAAGGTTTTCTGTCTTCAATGCTTAAATTATTTTCAAAAATGCTTCCTTAATAAGCGACTTATCCAGGCTAAGCTGTTTTTAAAAGCCTATAACAGACTAGCCTTGAGAAGTTCAGTATTTTTTTTTCAATGAGTCAGTCACCAAATATTTTTATTGCTGGCTGAGCATGGAATTTTGATGAGGGGAGGAGTCAATGTCTTCTTTGGACATGTACAGACATAAGTAGCACATAGCCACAAATGGGTCCTTCTTCTGAGTTTAAAACATGATGAATTCAATACTGTATAGTTTGCTATAACCTTATTCTGTTATTCATGGACGAATCAGTCATCAGAAAATCCTTTGCCTAACATGTCCCATCTTAAGATTTGGAAAATCCAGTTTAAATGCACAAATAGCATGAATATTTTCCACAGTGGACATTCTTGGCATGGGTACCAGTAAGGTATGCATACCAAAACTGCACATATGAAATGTTATTGGAAAATACTTCCAAAGATCCAAAACATAATTATAACAACAATTGTTTCTGCATACATTTTTTTATTATACAAGAGATTCTATTTTTGAAATTCAAGTTTCTTGCTGCTGATTGGATGAGGATTTCTGAAAAAAGTAAAAATATTCCCCAGCAAAAATGTATGACAAACTTTGACTGGAACAAAATTATCTATAAGAGGTACCCTTATTCTTGATACAATGTGCCTAAATTAGAAAGAAAATTTTTACGACCCGTGACTAGACTTGACTTTCATAACTAAGACCTAACGAAAGAGGTTTCCGTCGTTCTGGTATAAGACCTTTTTTTACGTGGTAAAGACTTTTATAAACTTATCCCTATGATACAATGAAACAGCACTCAAAAATGATCAATTATTTGTTTTAATGAATCGTGAAATTGTTTCTAGTTACAAATCCTGTAGATACTTTTAGTAACTACAGTAATCTGTAAACAGTCATGTAAACAGTAAACAGTGTTTCTGTTGGGACTTCTGCAGCATTTTTTCATAGAAAATCATTTGTTATACCAGAATAAAAACATTTCATATTTTATTGTAGAACATAGAAAAATAAACCCATAGCAGGAAATCATACAAGATGTTCATGATATAAAAGAACATCACATAACTTTCTGTAGCAGAATTTCATTTAAGTATTGAAAGACATATTGTATTAAAGTAAATTGTATTGAAAGACATTGTCTTAAAGTACTTGTCTTAGGGTAAATTGTTTTATGGTTAAATAACGTTCTGAAAATGGTTTAAAGTAAGGTTTTTTAAGCATTCAACAGAATTGCATTTAGCAGAATTTCAATTCACAAAATTTCATTGGGCAGAATTTAATTTTTAAAAATTTCCATTTAATAACATAATTCTATTCAGAAAAATTGCATCACCTGAATTATTAGGGGAAAGCTACATAAATTTCCCCAGATATATATAGAGAAAAAAACGTATAAACTTTCCAAAGAACCCTTCTGGAGCTTGCCTTTCTTTCCCCCTTGTTTTTCCCAATGTATATCGGGACACCCGGAAGAAGGTTTTTTCCTTGACATGGTGTCCCCCCAGTAGGACCGAGTAGGGGGGGGGGGAAGAAGAAACGTCAGGAGCATGGGCTCTTGGCCTGGGTTGGACTTGTGTACCCCATATAAAAGCCGTCCGCAAAACTAGCACCCTTCACAACCGCCATTTCACCCTTGACCGAGTGAGTTCGCGGATCCATCTCGCTCTTTTCTTCACCTCCCCACCGAAAGAAAAAAAAAAAAAGTGCTTCACCTCATCATTTCTTCTATTATTATACCACTATATACCCCGAAAAAAAAATATTTTCGTGACTGCGAAATTTGAATTTTGAAAAAAAAAGAAAATTGGCGTCGGAAACCATGGGTTCTACCAAGGAGTTATTGACGTGGAGCGGACAAATGCCCGGGTTGCCAAACTTGCCGCATTTTGCGATGGGTTTCGGCAATGGGTCCATCGTGGACAAGATCCCGGCTGACATGCTGTTTCTGGTGGACAGGCATTGGAACCAGTTCCCCCCACTTGATACACTCACTTACATGATCCTGGGGGTCTTCATCATCGTTGCTGGCATGATCAGCGTCATCGGTAATTTTTTTTATCGAGTGAAATTGATTGATTGATCATTAGTATTGAACCTCATTATT
>CAJPEX010000896.1:36306-57356 GCA_905338405.1 Notodromas monacha
GGGAGGAGTCAATGTCTTCTTTGGACATGTACAGACATAAGTAGCACATAGCCACAAATGGGTCCTTCTTCTGAGTTTAAAACATGATGAATTCAATACTGTATAGTTTGCTATAACCTTATTCTGTTATTCATGGACGAATCAGTCATCAGAAAATCCTTTGCCTAACATGTCCCATCTTAAGATTTGGAAAATCCAGTTTAAATGCACAAATAGCATGAATATTTTCCACAGTGGACATTCTTGGCATGGGTACCAGTAAGGTATGCATACCAAAACTGCACATATGAAATGTTATTGGAAAATACTTCCAAAGATCCAAAACATAATTATAACAACAATTGTTTCTGCATACATTTTTTTATTATACAAGAGATTCTATTTTTGAAATTCAAGTTTCTTGCTGCTGATTGGATGAGGATTTCTGAAAAAAGTAAAAATATTCCCCAGCAAAAATGTATGACAAACTTTGACTGGAACAAAATTATCTATAAGAGGTACCCTTATTCTTGATACAATGTGCCTAAACATCTTTCTTTTAAAAATGCTGGGCACTGATCTGAACTGAAAGTATTGATTCTGGATTGCTTTCTCCAAAGGCAGCAAGACCATATTCTGGAAAAAAATGCACCATTTCTGAAAATATTTGAATAGGGTATGATACAATGAAACAGCACTCAAAAATGATCAATTATTTGTTTTAATGAATCGTGAAATTGTTTCTAGTTACAAATCCTGTAGATACTTTTAGTAACTACAGTAATCTGTAAACAGTCATGTAAACAGTAAACAGTGTTTCTGTTGGGACTTCTGCAGCATTTTTTCATAGAAAATCATTTGTTATACCAGAATAAAAACATTTCATATTTTATTGTAGAACATAGAAAAATAAACCCATAGCAGGGAATCATACAAGATGTTCATGATATAAAAGAACATCACATAACTTTCTGTAGCAGAATTTCATTTAACATAACTTTCTGTATAACATAATTTCATTTAACATAACTTTCTGTAACAGAATTTCATGAACAGAATCCCATTTAACAAAATACCAATTTATTGCAAGACTTTTACCAAATTTCATTCCAAAAAATTGCATTCAACAGAATTGCATTTAGCAGAATTTCAATTCACAAAATTTCATTGGGCAGAATTTAATTTTTAAAAATTTCCATTTAATAACATAATTCTATTCAGAAAAATTGCATCACCTGAATTATTAGGGGAAAGCTACATAAATTTCCCCAGATATATATAGAGAAAAAAACGTATAAACTTTCCAAAGAACCCTTCTGGAGCTTGCGAAAGAAAGGGGGAACAAAAAGGGTTACATATAGCCCTGTGGGCCTTCTTCCAAAAAAGGAACTGTACCACAGGGGGGTCATCCTGGCTCATCCCCCCCCCCCTTCTTCTTTGCAGTCCTCGTACCCCTCTTGGCCTGGGTTGGACTTGTGTACCCCATATAAAAGCCGTCCGCAAAACTAGCACCCTTCACAACCGCCATTTCACCCTTGACCGAGTGAGTTCGCGGATCCATCTCGCTCTTTTCTTCACCTCCCCACCGAAAGAAAAAAAAAAAAAGTGCTTCACCTCATCATTTCTTCTATTATTATACCACTATATACCCCGAAAAAAAAATATTTTCGTGACTGCGAAATTTGAATTTTGAAAAAAAAAGAAAATTGGCGTCGGAAACCATGGGTTCTACCAAGGAGTTATTGACGTGGAGCGGACAAATGCCCGGGTTGCCAAACTTGCCGCATTTTGCGATGGGTTTCGGCAATGGGTCCATCGTGGACAAGATCCCGGCTGACATGCTGTTTCTGGTGGACAGGCATTGGAACCAGTTCCCCCCACTTGATACACTCACTTACATGATCCTGGGGGTCTTCATCATCGTTGCTGGCATGATCAGCGTCATCGGTAATTTTTTTTATCGAGTGAAATTGATTGATTGATCATTAGTATTGAACCTCATTATTGCATATTTGGGACCTCAAATTCACATGAACTGAAAAAGTGCAATTGTGGAGTTTTTTAGGTAGAAAATTTTTTTTGAGCGGACAAATGAATCAACTGGCCAAATTATTAAAACTGTATTTATCAATTTTAGATATTTTACCAAATAGCAATTTTGCCATATGAAAAGCATAAAGAAAATGGTTCAAAATATGTTTGCTTGATTGGTTTTCTGGAACAGCATTTTAACAATTTGGCTCAAATTGAATTTGAAAAAGGCCTTAAAAACTTGGGCAAAGGGGATTTTTTTTAAACTGGCTAAATTATTAAAACTATTCTTTTTAATTTTTTTAAAACTGGCGAAATTATTAAAACTACATTCAATAACCTTAGCTATTCTACCATTCAGAAATTTTGCCTCATGAAAAGCATCAAGAGAATGGTTCCAAATTTGTTTCTTTGATTGGTTTTCTAGAACTGCATTTTAACAATTTGGCTCACAATGAATTTGAAAAATGCTTTGCAAATTTGAGCAATGGGGGTTCAACCCATGCATTATTTTTAGTGAGAGAGGATTGAAAAGCATTGTTTTTTTTTGGGGAATTGGCCAAGAATCCACAGGAATTCGACTTGTATACTGTAGTGAGTTCAGCTTTTAGAGAATTTCAAATTAGTACTTTAAAACTGTTAAAACACATTATTGGGATCTTCAGAGATGTGTTGTATAACTTGATACACTCACTTACATGATCCTGGGGGTCTTCATCATCGTTGCTGGCATGATCAGCGTCATCGGTAATTTTTTTTATCGAGTGAAATTGATTGATTGATCATTAGTATTGAACCTCATTATTAAATATTTGGGACCTCAAATTCACATGAACTGAAAAAATGCAATTGTGGAGTTTTTTAGGTAGAAAATTTTTTTTGAGCGGACAAATGAATCAACTGGCCAAATTATTAAAACTGCATTTATCAATTTTAGATATTTTACCAAATAGCAATTTTTCCTCATGAAAAGCATCAAGAAAATGGTTCAAAATTTGTTTCCTTGATTGGTTTTCTGGAACAGCATTTTAAAAATTTGGCTCACAATGAATTTGAAAAAAGACTTTACAAACTTGAGCAAAGGGGATTTGCCCAGACATTTTTTTTCATAACTGGCCAAATTATTAAAACTATATTTAATAACTTTAGCTATTCTACCATTCAGAAATTGTGCCTCATGAAAAGCATCAAGAGAAATGGTTCCAAATTTGTTTCTTTGATTGGTTTTCTAGAACAGCATTTTAAAAATTTGGCTCACAATGAATTTGAAAAAGGCCTTGCAAATTTGAGCAATGGAGGTTCAACCCAGGCATTATTTCTTAGTGAGAGAGGATTGAAAAGCATTGGTTTTTTTTTTCCTTAACCGGTTCTTAGGTGTCCTTAAGCTGAACATATGACATCACTCAAGTCGAAAATCTCTTAAAGTTTAATCATGAAATTTTGACAATTTTGTGTAATAACCCTAGAAGTCTCTACACAACATAAAATTATAAATATTTCTGCAAGTCTGAAATAACATTATTCAGGCTGTTTTGCAGGGACATTATTGGCAAATAATTTTTGGCAAAAATAATCCATTATAATTATGTTCTTTATGGAGATTTATTTTGTGAAGCTCATCAGAACACAAATTGAACTTCAAATCAGGAAACTGAAAAGGATCATGATGCAAGAAAATATCAATTGTATGATGGAATATATTTATTGTCTCACAAGGGTTCTGATTTGAAGAGAAAAAAGCAGTGTGGGATTCTCTTTATTCATTTCTTCCATACAAAAAAAAACAAAAACACTGATGTGTCTTCAAATGTAGTCTAAGGAACTATTTTCAGACAACACCAGGATCATTTTTCTAAACATATAAAACCTTTCAACAAAACTTAAATCCCATGAATTACAGAATGGTCCTCATCTGCTGCTGGTCATTAATGAATTCAGCCAAATCTACTTTTTACTATGCTCATGCACCCCAGCTTTGGACAGAACATTTCAATTTCTTCCATGCATTAAAATTGCTTTTGTGGTGTTATTTTTTAATTGGCACAGGAAATGGGATGGTGATGTACATCTTTTTGACAACCAGGACACTTAGAACCCCGTCAAACCTGTTGGTGATCAACTTGGCATTTTCCGATTTCCTCATGATGTTTGGCATGTTTCCCTTCATGGCTGTCTCCAGCTTCTACGAAGTATGGGCTTTTGGTGAGTATTCAAATGCCTGATGAAATCCATAAAATCCTTTTGACGAATGCCCATTTCCGAATTGCCCAATGAAACAGCAGCGTTATTGTACTCGATTTTATTTTTAATTTTATGTGTGCGTATAATATTCTAATTTTTTCGTCGAAACGGGAAAATTTTTTTACTCTCGAGTTGATACTAGAGAAAAATAAATAAATGAGAAGCATTATTTTGATTTTCTCCAGAAAAGAAACGCGTCACTCGTCTTGAAGAAGGAAAAGTATGATATACAATTTTTATCTTTATTCGATTTTATGAAAACCTAGATTTTCTCATATTCTAATTTTTTCAAGTAATTTTTTGTCGAGAGTAAATATTAAAAACGGTGAATATTTACTCTCGAGTCGATATACTTACATTAAAAAATAAATGGGAAGCATTATTTTGATTTTCTCCAGAAAATGATTGTGTCAATCTTACTGAAAAAAAAAGAGTATAACATTGCACTTTTATCTTTATTCGATTGTATATTAATTTTATGCATGCGTATTTAAATTTTTCGTCAAAACGGAAAATATTTATTCGCAATAAGTCGATACTAAAAAATGAATCAATGAGAAGCATTCTTTTGATTTTCTCGAGAAAAGATTAGCGTCACTCGTATACTGGAAAAAATGAGTCCGCATTATTGAAGCCAGAAAATATTTATTCTCAATAAGTCCATACTAAAAAGTGAATAAATCAAGAGCATTCTTTTGAATTCTCCAGAAAAGAAATGCGTCACTCTTATACTGGGAAAAAAGGAGCATGATGATAAATTTCAAGTTTTATTCGATATTTTATCAATTTTAAGCATATACGTATTTAAATTTTTGCGTCAGAACGGAAAATATTTGCTCTCAATTCGATAAAAGAAAATGAGAAGAAATCTTTTGATTTTCTCGAGAAAAGCAATGCGTCACTCATCCTCTTGTAAAATAGGAAAAGTACAGTATGATATTGGATTTAAGTTGTATTCGATTTTAAATTAATATCAAGCAGGCGTACATATATTTTAATTTTTGCTTCAAAACAACAATAATTTATTCTCCAGTCGATACTAAAAAAATGAGAAGCATTCTTTTGATTTTCTCCAGAAAAGAAATGCGTCACTCGTCTTGAAAAAAAGAAAAAGTACAGTATGATATTGGATTTAAGTTGTATTCAATTTTATATTATTTTTCTGCATGCGTATTTTAATTTTTGAGTCAAAGCAGAAAATATTTATTCTCAAGTCGATACTAAAAATAAATAAATAAATCGGAAGCAATCTTTCGATTTTCTCCAGAAAAGAAATGCGTCGCTCGTCTCGAAAAAGGAAATGATGACCGAAGAAATCAATCGGCTTTATCGAAGCCAGAAAATCGTCAGATCGCGTGATTTTCATTCAAAATCTCATGATAATGAAAAATCTAAACGGATTGATGGAAAATCGATGGAGATCCACAATATTCCAAAGACCAATTCCTGATTTCCACGGATCCATCTGCTAATGAATCCAAAACTTTTATAATCAAAATAAAAAGCCTGTCGTCTCATTTTAAACAATAAAGAGAAATGCTTTGAATTATATTCTCAAGCCTATGAAATAATGTTAATTGCTTGAAAAAAAATACTTCACCTAAGAAAGTAAGAAGATGATTTTGATTCAATCGAGATCAATATTAATTTCAAATGGATTAACAAAAATATAACATGGCAGGGAAATAATTCAAGAAATAATTTCTGTAGAAAAAGTCTCTGTATTTTCAAAAGCATTGATTTAATCGAATTGATGACGTTCCTAAATTTTTTAGCAAAGAATTTGATATTTTATTTGGCCATATAAAGTAAGTCACCATCTATCAACTACACTTTTTAGACTGAGGTAGTTTTCAAATCAAACTCTTCTATAGGCTCCAAATAAGTGCTCGTCTATGCAAGAGAAAGTCAACAAAATCAGCAATGTTGAATGTTTATGAAGAATTAGTATTAAATTACTCACAATAAACAGTACTTGTATATATGCGATTGTACAAAGTCGATTTTATTTTTCCAATCCCTCGCAGGAAAGCAGGATTAATGAAAATATGAACATTAATGGTCAAGAAAGATATATTTTCATGAAATAGTACCTTTTCAAAACGTATTTTTCACACGGCATCAAAAGAGCTGAGCCGAACAAAAATATCCTTGTCTTTACTTCATCTTTAAGCGGATCTCACAAGGATTTTCCAGAGCTCAATAAGAGCTTCGAAGTAGGCCTCAGTTCTTCATGCACTTTTTTTTTAAGCCAAGGACTTTTAAAGCTTACAGAGGATTTAAAAAAATCAGGCAAGCATTTTATGAACAACAGAATTTGATTGAAACAATTAAAGACTGACATGCAGGAAAAGACTTCTTATTTTTTTATGGAAATATTTTCCATTGGGAAATTGAAAATAAGTTAATTTTATAAACTATAGTTCTTTAAAATCCAAAATGCTTATATTCTTATATATATTGTACACTTGTACAGTATATTTTAAATGGAGTTATCATGCATCTATAAGAATGCTGTATAAGAATTTTGGATTTCGCATCAATAATAAAAAAAAATCAACTGTCCAAGGAAGAAGGTTTTCAGCAAATAAACAAACCTTTATTGTCCAGTTTAGTCTTCAATTGTGCCATCTATTGTTTGTTTAATTAATTTTAAATGAAGGTACATGCAGTCATTTCTTCCAAAAAAGAAGCTTCAAATTTGAAAATTCCACTGATTTTTCAGGAAAAACATGCCAGTTATGTAGCATATGAAAGTTTTGGTTATCATGCCTGCTGTCAATGCAATTTATTTGACTTCAAAATGAAAAACAAACTGTGATGAAATAATGTTGGAATTTATGTGATCTGAAAAAATACTGCACAGGCAGTATGTTGTAATTTGACCTCCCACAATTCAACCATCCTGTAATTTGATGGTCAAATTTTCAGGAAGTTTGACTTGCAATTTTACCTCTGCCTCAGAATTTGACCTGCTTTTGCCATTTTCTTTGCATTCTTGTGCTGATACTTCTCATTTTTACAGAGTTTTGTCTTGCAATTTGACCATAACCTGTTGCCAGACTATAGCATAAAATTGCAAAGTGGTCAAATTGCAATTTGACCATAATCTGTTGCCAGACTATAGCACAAAATTGCAAAGTGGTCAAATTGCAAGGTACCACATGCAGCACTTTATTCTTCTCTTCTATGAAGTAAGAGCCATAAAAGAGGTTGTTTTTCATCTGATGACAATCCATGATCTTTTGAGTGCTTAAAACAATTTACCACATATCTCATAATAAGATTGTCTCACATTATTTTATTAGCAACTCATTAACTTTGAAAAATTATTTTAAATAACAGTATGGATGAACATCTGGTTGTCAAGACTTTCTGAAACAGTAATTAATCTTAGCCTCACCTCATCATAAACCATTATGATATGAGCAAAATTATGAGTCTTTTTTTTTTTACAATTTTGACCTTTCAGGTCCTTTGGCATGCCAGATTTACGGGTTTGTTGGGAACCTGTCAGGCTGCATGTCCATCTGGTCTCTTGCCATGATTGCCATTGATCGCTACAACGTGATTGTCAGGGGCATTTCAGCGCAACCCATGACCTATTGCAGGGCCGCAGGGTATATTGCCTATGCCAATATCTCTTCACTTGCCTGGTGCATTGTGCCATTGTTTGGCTGGGGACGGTGAGTGACAAAAATGTGGTTCCTTTTTCTTCCTTCAAACACTGAAATTTATCATACAGTGATGCCTCATACAATGAACCCTATGCATTCCATGAGAAAGGGTTCATTTTCCCCTGAAAATTAAGTTTAAAAAAAAGGTTATTGCAAATTTTCAAAAATTCTCTTGCTCATTATCCTTGGCTAACATTGCATGTAACTTATGAAAAAAGTTGAAAATAGAATGCATATTTTATTTTGTTATCATTGGGAAATTACTCAATGATAAATGTGAGCAGTAAAGAGTCGTACAAAAGAACGACTCTGAACTGAGTCATATAGACAAATAATATACAACTCAGGTGCAAACAAAGAAGACAAGAAAAAGGGGAAGAGATTAATTGCTCTTCCTGATGGTGCAATTCTCAAGGTTAAAATATATTTTAGAATATATTGTATTATATAGTGACCTTCATTGAAGGACATAGCCTTGCACTCTGTCCTCCCCTCCCAGATCTGCCCCTCAATTAAGAAGTACCCTTCCAGGTACTCTGACATTGTGTACCGATTTTCTGGAGTATATAAACTCCAGTAGCATATTCCCAAAAACAGGCATTAGTGCGCTGGCCAGTGTGTAGAGATCCCTATACAGTGGCCCCCCGCCTAACAGACCTCCTGTGTAAGGGATTTTTGCCAAACAGACCAGCTCTGCAAGCAGTTTTTCCTCCCGCCCAACAGACAAAATCCGCCAAACAGACTTCTTTTGGTTTAAAATTAGTGTTGAAAATTGAAATTTTTAATTTTTTATGTAATTGAATTTGTGTAAAGGACTTTTTGTCTAACAGACTTGTCCCTTGAACAAATCAAGTCCATTAGACAGGGGTTGACTGTAGTGGGAATCCTCCCAGGTCTTGTCTTGTGTGATTTATTGGCAAAAGACAATAAATAATAATCTACTGGAAGACTGTGTTTCACTACTTCTCCCATAAAGGGTATACTCAAACTTTAACTGTAAATATCAAGAAGACGTCTTGAAGTGTAAAAATACACAACAATATTAATAAAATGTATAATGTCAGCAGCTGTTGAAATTCTTGGATATTGTAAGTAAATTTTACATTGAAAACTGGGTGCAGGAATAAGTTTATAGATTATAATGATGACCTGCAATCCAGGTCAATCAAATGTAAACATTTTTATTATTCAAACTTGTTTTGTCTCTTTATCCTGAAATTTTAGGGACTTATAATATGACTTTTCAAGTATGAATTTCAGCTGTTCGCGTTTCACGCGTCCTGAAAGGAAGAAAATTTGCAGAAAATCATAGCAACTGTTCCCGGGTTTTATTTATTTTAGTGGACAAATTTTTTTATTTTATTCCAGGTATGTTCCTGAAGGAAACATGACGGTTTGCGGAACTGATTCCGTGTCAGACGACTGGAATAACAAGAGTTACGTGGTTATTTATTCTGTGTGGGTTTACTTCGTCCCACTGTTTATCTTCATCTTCTGCTACTCAGCAATTGTGCGAGTGAGTCTCTTATACGCATCGTAATTCATCTATTCATTACGGTTTCTTTGTATATTCAAAAAGGCGCAAATCATCAGGAGTAATACCTGGAGAATGTCCTTGATAAAAAATTATAACTTATTAAATTTTTTTCCTCGTCATATGGGTATGTAAGAAAATTTTGACGTCGAGAATATTGTGAGAAGCTTAATTATTCTGACATCGTATTATAAGGTTTTTTCAAATACTTTACTGCTGAGAAGTATCACATTTTCAAATTCTGTGATAAATTACTGTATTCGTTGAAAATTTGTTGCAAATTCACCTCGAAAAAATCTGTCGATATATTAGTGAATTTATTGCGTGGATATTTTTGAAGCTTTCTGATAATGCGTCATTGATTACAATTTTATTCACAATTTATCACAGCATTCAAGTTTATCTGAGGGGGGAGGGAAACGTTATTACCTCAGAGAACTCGTGTTTCAGTTAGTGGACTTGATCCATTCCAGTGAGACGTCCACATAATTCGAAAGTCTCTGAGCCAAAAATAGTTATGCAGTGAATATTCAGAAATTCTAAACCTCTGAGCCACTTTGTAATCTCTCCGTAATTTCCATGAATTAGCAATTTTGAGTAACGTGGAGTAGCTAATGAATTCCAGAACCCTCAGATACTTGCATCCTTCGTAAATCCTTAATAAATTCAACACTGCAAATGGGTGCTGCATGTGAAATATTATAAAATACCAGCAAAAGGCACTCAGAAATGAGAAAGTCGAGCTCTCAAGATATTTAAGATTTTTATGAAAAAATGTTATTCCTATATAGATATTATGCTGACAGCAACATTTCCCAAAGATACTTCAATTTATTTTCAAGAACAATAGCTTCCCTGCATTTACTCTATGATCTAAATCTGGGTTCAAAAGCAAAAAGCAAAAAGAAAGAAGAATATAGCAACACAATTCAATTGTGCAAAATCCTGTCATAAGACACTTTCACCATTGGGGTATAATTCCTTGATTGAACAAATCCACCAGGCAAGGGCACTGTTAGCCTGGGAAAGGTTACCACTTACCTAACTAAATTCTCTAATACGTCCAGCAAAAGAAGAAGAAGAAAAAAAAAGATGGCAAGTATTGACAACGCAAGTCAATTGACCAAAATCCTGTCTTGACTCGTGAGACACTGTCACCATTGGGGTATATAATTCATTGATTAAAAAAATCCCCCAGGCAAGGGCACTGTCAGGCTAGGAAAGTTACTACTTACTACCCAATTAAATTCTCTAATATGTCCAGCAAAAAAGAAGAGAAAAATAAGATGGCAAGTATTGGCAACACAAGTCAATTGACCAAAATCCTGTCTCTTGAGACACTTTCACCATTGGGGTATATAATTCATTGAATAAACAAATCCCCCAGGCAATGGCACTGTTAGCCTAGGGAAAGTTACTACTTACCAAATTATAATCTCTAATATGTCCAGCAAAAAAGAAGAGGAATAAAAAAGATGGCAACATGAGTCCATTACTCAATTTCAATTGTGCACAAAATCCTTTCTTGAGACACTTTCACCATTGGGGTATAATTTGTTGAAAAAACAAATCCCTCAGACAAGGGCACTGTTAGCCTGGGAAAGGTTACTACTTACCTAACTAAATTCTCTAATATGTCCAGCAAAAAAGAAGAAAAAAAATAAGATGGCAAGTATTGGCAACACAAGTCAATTGACCAAAATCCTGTCTTGAGACAATTTCACCATCCGGGTAAATAATTCATGGAATAAACAAATCCCCAGGCAAGGGCACTGTTAGCCTGGAGAAAATTACTACTTACCTAACTAAATTCTCTTCACTGCAAACACTGAACCACTTCCCAACACCGTAACCAGGAACCCCCGGCCTCAGAACCCACTTGAACCTTGCTGGAGCAATAGCTTGCCCAGGGATCCACCTCTTGCAAAGAGTAACAATAAGAACAAAGAACTGGTAAGTACACAAAAACAGGAACATCATCTTATCACCAATAATAAGGGTTACCAATATTAATTATTTATTCCCTCGTTGCTTTCATTTCTTTCATTTATTCAACTTATTCTGGAAACAGGCAGTTGCTAATCATGAGCACCAGATGCGTGAGCAGGCGAAGAAGATGAACGTCCAGAGTCTTCGATCTGCTGATTCCAACAAAGCCAGCGCTGAAATCAAACTCGCCAAGGTATGAGACTCGAAATAAAGGTATCAAAATTTGAAATATTATTCACGAGACGCAAAATGCATCCTTTTGAAATAGAGAAATCAAATCGTGGAAAGGTTGAGAAGATAATGACTACGAATTTTTAATTGCTGGTCGAATTTAAAGATTTCTTTAGCGATTTTTATAAAAATTTTTTAGTTGAATGGATTCAGTTCTTGAAATATTTTTGAAACTTACGCGAAGAATCAAGAGTAATTTTTCCTCCTCCTCATGTCCGTTCGAAAATTAAATAAAACGAAATACTGAAGTAATGTAATGAAATCTAAACGTTAGATCTTGCGAAAAATATCACTCTGCACTAGCGACACCTATTTACGTTCAAAAAATCTTAGGGTTACGGTATACCAGATGACGAAGAAGGGGTAATGCTTGTAAATGTGAAACTGACCTCGAAATCTGCATTCGCTTTGTGGAAACTATGGAGAGGACATTTATACCTAAACAGGCTTCCATTCGTCTTCATTAAAAATTTTTAATTCTCATTCACAAATAAACTCAGTCAGTGAGCCATACATTTATACTGTACATTAATTGCATAATATAAGTCTGTACGAGCGACATCTTTGTATCATGTAAATAGACTGTCAACTGATGTGTCAGTCAGATGTTGAAGAGGACAGGACCTAAAATGTGAAACTTGTCTCAAAGTCATCAACAGTAAAACTTAATTTTAGATTTTGAAGTCCTAACATACAGTCTGATTTTTTCGCATGTTTTTATTCTATTAAATCTTGCAACAGAATTTTCAATTCCTGTTTAATTGAATAAATTTGAAACACTCATTTCTCAATAATCATATTATCCGGAGTCGATTTAATAGGTACAGTATTTACCTTTCTGTCGGAAATGACGAGTGAATCATGAAGGAATACAGTAATTTTTGTTGAATGAAATACAAGATTTTGCGTAATACAAGGGAAATCTCTCTATAACGAAATTCAGGAGAACAGAAAAAAATATTTATTCAGAGAAAATCGTTGCAGAAAGCCACCTGTATTTAATTTTTATCCTGAATCGACGAAAAAAACAACTCCCCCATCTTCTCCGGAAATGAATCGTGAAAATCTGTTTCGTAAAATTAAAATTAAAATATGCCCAAATATTCAGTATAAATTTTGCATGTCAATTTCAGATCGCGCTCATGACCATCACTCTCTGGTTCATCGCATGGACCCCATACCTGGTCATCAACATCCAGGGTCAAATCGACAAGAACTCAGTCACCCCTTTGTTCACGGTGTGGGGCTCAGTGTTTGCCAAATGCGCGGCCGTGTACAACCCCATCGTGTACGGCATTAGTCATCCAAAGTACCGTACCGCACTCGCGGAACGCTTCCCTTGGATGGTCTGCGGCAGCACCAAGAATGACGACACTGTTTCCAATGCGACCACAGAGGGCAGCACCACTGAAAAGGGAGACGAAGAAGAGAACAAGGTCTAAAAAAAACACGTGGTGACAAGCAAAAAAAAAAGAAAAAAAAGGCTGACAAGTGAACACGTTTCTTGATTGCTTTCTATATATATGCAGTTTTGTTGAACAGAAACATTTTTTTATTTTTTTCTCTCCATGGGATTTCCCACTTTCCCAGGGTATACCAATCAGCATTCCTCAAACAAATGAAGGAAATTTAATTAGATTAAAATGAGGAAACACTTATTAAACTTGTTTATTCAAGTAGAGTATTTTTCCTGGATCATATTGGGAAGAATTTATGGAAATATATTGGTTGAAATTTAATTCTGTAAAGCAAATCCAATTTTTTCACTTTCCAGTTGGAAACAAAAATTCCCTCACCCCAATGTTCAAAACTTTAAAATCGGTTTCACTCCTTCCAATTTTTCGATTGTCCCTTAACCAGTTGAGTTGAAATATTACACTATAACAGACATAACAGGAACTTCTAATTTATGAGCAGATATGTTTTTAAATTACAATATGCATATATTCTGTGTTCCAGGAACCCATAAAACTCACTTTATTTAGTTTTGAAATAGCTGTCTTTTATTGTCAATGTGTTGAATTTGTCCTTTGAATCAGTCTTATAAATCAAACTATATTTTTAAGTTCATTACTGTGCATCAATTTCTTGCGCTTGAAAACTATATCATAAACACCTGAAAATATTTGAAAATTGGTCATTACAGGTTTCATCAGCGGAACTCTTCTAATAGAATTTTGAAATAGTTGATTCACCAGCATCTATTGGATATAAAAAGTGCAAAATTGTGCAAACTTAAGTCTATAAGTTTGCAGCCACGCAGCGAAAATCACTCAAATAAATGAAAAATGGCATGTGTTTCAAGCTTGTTTATGCAAGCAAAGAAACAAGGAAATGTATAGAATTCATTTTCCTGCCATGATATATAGAAACAATTTAAAGCAGCCATTCAAAATCTTGTAATTCTCAATGTGCAGTTTTTGGCTTCAGAGCATGTTTCAAAGTCTCCTTTTGAGGACACTTTTCAGAATTCCTGCTCTGTGATGATTCAAAAAAACTCTGAAACTAAGCAAGTGTATTCTTCCACTCCCTCTTTTGAACAACCACCATCATTGCAGTCCTTGGCATCTAATTTTAGAATTTTGAGATTATTTATCAAACAAGATCAATTATATAATGAACATTAATTGTTCATTAATGAACTGTGAGGTTCATGTGATCCAAACACTGCTTAAAACTGTATTGTAGATCAGAAAATTGCAGGTAATGTACATATAAAAGGCAATGTTTTCAGCTGGGTAAATAAAATGTTGTCATTTTTTAACAGAGCGTCCTTATTTAAAGTTAATATGTAAAGTTGCAATCAAGTTATAGTTCATAATTCGCATTAAAAAAATTATGGCTGTGCAACTAAGTGAAAAAAGGGACTGAGGTCTGTGTGACTGTGAATAGAAAACTCTGGTGGTAACTCTTTTCTATGAAGGTAATTATTCTGTCCAAATTGACAAATTCATGCATGAAAATAGAAAGAGGATCCCCATTGTTTACAATAAATTCATCCATGAGGGTCCAGCAAAAGGAACTTTATAGAGAAGTTATTATTGTACTTGAATAAAAGAGCAAGTTTGAGAACAATATTTTCCAATATACTTTTCCTGCGCAAAAAAAAGCCACACCAACTGTGTCCAATTCTTCAGCAGTCATTCAAAATTGAGTAGAATTAATGTGAAATTTTTATGTGTCCCAGCATTAAAATTTTTTTATCAGATAGAATGTAGAATTATTTCTAAAGCTCCAAAATCACTTAATGAGTCAGATTTCTTCCATTTCCCAATTTTTGGTTTTGTGGGAAAGCTTGTGGAGGGAAAAATCTCATTCTAATTGTCCAAGAATTTTTTTTTAGACTGGGTTTCTCATCTTCAAAACAAGCAATTATACTTGGACTCATCATCATAGAAACAACAAAACAACGTTTTTTTATTCAACATTGTCTTGCCACTTCATTGTTGCTTGAATGAAGCATTCATTCATTCTTCTGTGGCAATAAGGAGATTATTTCTATAGACACGAGACGAGGCCTTTTCCGTTCGCGATTGTGCTTTGAATTCGAAAAAAAAATGTATGTCAGAAATAAAATATGTCAAATTCTCAAGCAAGATTTTGACTGCATTTGCTTTTATTTGCATTCTGTTATGGAGATCCAATTTTTTCGCGGCTAAAGAAGAAGAGAACTTCACTGGAATTTATGGGAACAAGGCAACTCCAATTCAAGGTATAAATTTTTCATTATGAAACACAAAATAAACTTTTATTTTCCTGTTATAAAATTTATATAGAAAAACAAGAATTCTATGATTTTTAAACTTATTTTTACAATATCAACCATTATCACAATTGGCCATCAATATGTTACAAAGGAACAATAAAATGATGTTGAACATCTAACTTTCTGCTTATTATTATTATTGCAGATTATCGGAAATAAAAATGTATCAAGCATTCAGTCACATACTTATGACCTATAGTTATACTCAGTACATTCGACCCCGGCACAACGGACCTTCTGCACAACAGACCTCCTCTGGAGATTGTTTTCATTCCCGCACAATGGACTAAATATGTATAACAGATTTCATCTGATGGTTTGAAATTATTGGTAAAAAGGAAAAATCTTAGTTTTTAAAGAATTGAATTCGCATAACAGACTTTACCCAGCAGACTAGTCTGCTGATGCATGAATTAAGTCTGTTGTGCAGAGGTGGACTGTATATCTATAGAATATTTTTCATGAGTCTTAGTCAACCCAGGTTTTACTAATAAAACAAAATAGCTCATATATGTTGAAGAAGTCACCAATCTTGTCGGGGAACCAGAACTTGGGCCCAGGGACATCAGGTCCCAGGACCTGGATTCTGGTCCTGTTTTCCTTGGATGCACATTTATCCCACTAATCACAGGCAAGGGAAAAAGTCCAGTGCTTTGATCAGGTCAGCTGACAGAAGCATTGGGCTAAATCCTATAAAAACCCAGCACTCTTCCACTCCCAATAATCAGTCCTTAAAATAAGCTCTTACAGTAAACTTCCCTCAAAACATTCTAACCCCAATTCTTCTGATTGAATTGGTGATTTGCATCATTACACCCTAAATTTGTGTGCAAAAATTTATTGTCTTCATTGAATGTGTGTTGCATTATTGCATTTATTGTGATGTACTATTATTGTATTGTGTTTGATTGTGATTTATTGTGGACTGTGATTAAACCAGACAAAACTAGGGATATGTAATTAAAATACACCCTTAATTAAATATTCCCAGCTGCAAACCAGCTGATTGCCCTGCCTTATTATTTCCCACCTTTTCTTCCACTGCGCTATGGTTCAATTCTTTACGTTGGGTTGATTAATTCCTCAACAAATCTAGAACAGGAATTTGAAAAATTGATTGTAGTTGTAGTCCAAAAGCCCCTCCCCCCCAATCATGCAAAAATCAGGGATTGATAGCATTCTTGTAACTCTTGATGGTAAGCTGCACCTTTCACTGGCAGGCCTAGCACAAGGCCAAGTACCAATATGCTTATAAGTTGAGTATATAAAGGGATTCTTCATCTGCAGTGGTCATCAGTGATTCTTTGAATGTCAAATAATCATCATTACTTATTGCTGACTTCTGCAAAATCAACAGTTTACCTTCTTGGTCCAATGGCTGGGTCACTTCAGATCATAAAAAATAAGAAGGGTGGTCAAAAGGCATACTAAAATAGCTATTACTCATGTTTAAAAACAAAAAAGCCACTAATAGACACTGCTGGGAATGTGTGAGACCAAAGAACACTGCATTGAGGGAAGAAGGAGATGAGATGAGAGGTCCACATCAAGATGAAAATGATATGGAGAGCAGCAGTGACTGCAATGAAGAGGCAGCAGAAGGCAATTTTGAAGATGATCATTAACCCTTGGACAGTGGAGGGTTCTTTCCCATTGCTGGCCAAAGTTGGATTATTTTTGTCTTCCAGGGCGTTTTAAGTTTTCTGAAGGTCAGAAAAGCCCTTCCAGGTGTGCTGAGGCAAAGTTGGGATTAATCTGCAAAAAGCTTGTTGCATAACATACCATTTTCTTTATTTTCCAGCAAAATTTTTCTGCACAAGAAGGAAAAAAAATCGGGATTTTTCCTGACTTTATTGTCCTCATCTCCCTGTTGTCATTTTTTTCTTTTCCTCTCTGAGCTACAACAAAATTTTGCAAAAATAGTCCAACCTTGCTGCCCAAGGGTTTAACAGTCCTTTTTATTTTGTGGAGTGTGTTCTCTTTTATTTTTGTCATCAATTTGTGCGTTGTTGCCTGCTTTGAAGTGATTGAATGTCTTTGAGGGGATTTGGGTTGGGTGGGGAGGGCGTTTGGATGCGGGAATCTTGGTTGTGCCTTGTGAAGGCTGAAAAGCAGCAAATAAAAAGTTCTGTTCATTCATTCATTCATCAACAGTCCTTTTGAGGGCCAATGCAACCAAACAGCTCTGCTCATGGCCATCACACACTAATCTGAAACTCTCATCCAAATAAAAAAAGTGGGGGGGGGGGGGGGGGCTTTTGACCTATAGGGAGGCTTTTAGATGTGGGCTTTTGGCGTGGGGGGGGGCTTTTGGTTGGGTACCACCAATCACATGATGAATACGAACTTCAGCTTCTCTACACACACTATTTGAACATTTACTCCTTTGTCAGTGATCTTATTTATACAATATTCACAAATGTTCTCCCACTGGAAATAATAGACATAATGGAATGGCATACCAAGCCTTACAAGTAAAGAAGAATAAAAGTATATCACAATGGGGCCTGAAGCAAAAAATGAACCTTGAGGAACCAACAACTTACATTACCTTTTTTAAAAATTCTGTCTTTGGTCGCCATTTTACTTTAACCCCTATACTTGACCTATGAGAAACAAGCCTCCAGTCAGTTCCAGAATATTTGTTGTGTTCTACAGCTGATTCATAACTATTTATTGGATCTTCCAATGACTAAAGTTGGAGACTTATCAATTCCAACCTTGCATGAATAACATGAATACACTTTCAGAAAGATATTTCTATCCATGCTGATTGAGAGGAAACAAAGAAATATGCTTGCATACCATATTTCAACTAATAGATTCCTCTGGTCTCCAATTGAGGCCTGTCTTTAGTATAAAGGCCAAGTTTTGTCAGAAAAGCTTAAAGCTAATAATTGCCAGGCTCTAATATTAACCAGGTCAAAAAAGGATCAGGGAGATTGAAAAAAATTTGAGAATTCTCTCATTAAAAAAATCCATTACATAAGTGCTTAAGAAATAAGCCCTAATTCCCATTCCTATTTTTTCAACTGGAATATTTATCCCATTTTCCTTCTCTTGTTGGTAAGTATTGACTTTGGTAAACAAATGCCAATCTCTATTGAAAGCTGGTGCGTAATAAAAGTCAGGAGAAACCTTAAAGGTTTTAAATTAATGCTGGGAACGTTTCTTTGGCATGAAAGTGGCGTGAAAAACTTTATTTCTTGTTTTTTAAATTGATGATCAGACCATTGCTCTTTCTTGTGGGTAATTTGTTTTACCAAAATAGAGACTTGGGTCTCAGAGATGTAAATTTTTTTTGGCATGCTTTCAAAGAATACAAAGAATAATCTGATGAGAGAATTTATACAAGAGTCTTCATTCCTTCATATTCATACATCAATAGAATATACAGTATGTTGCAGAGCTGAGCAATGTCAACAAGGTTTTGCAGCAAAGTCTGATAACAATTGTGTTCTCCAACATAAGAGACACCTGTATTTACAGATTTTGGCAGTAGAAGTTGAGCAATTTGCATGCCAACCAATTTGGATTGGTGTTGACATGCTTTCTTGCACAGCAAACAAATGAAAGGAGAATGATTTAGAGAGGCATTCCAGGTAACAACATAATTATGTTCGGTGCAGTTTGTGCACTAAATGCAGAAAAGCATAATGGATTGAGAAATAATGATTGAACACTCAAAAATGTTTTTTGTATTGTTATATGGCATATGACTACAGGTGAACCTCAATAACTCAAACCTCCCTAAGTTAAATACCCCCTAAGTCTACTTTTTTTTCAGATCCCCTCTGAATCCCCTTATTAGAAGCAATACATGAAAAACCTCCCTAAGTCAAAGTGTTTTCCTCTCAAACCTCTGTAAGTCGAATTTTCTTTGGCCTGTTTGCCATTATTTTCTTGAAAAAAAAATGAAAAAAGCAATAAAAACAGAAAATTATGTTTTTTAAAGGAAGTGAAAGACTTAATTAGGAAAATAAACCCCTACCTCCAAGTTCAGCAGCCTTTCAACTAATTTAAGAAGCCATTTAAGCTTTCGAATATCTCCATTTAAATTGTTTTCAAGTTTTCTAGAAAAAAGGGCTTTTATTGCAGTTCCAACCTATAAAATTCCTGACCTCCCTAAGTTGAAACCTCCCGAAGTCGAATTCTTTTGCAGGACCCTTGAAATTCGACTTAGGGGGTTTTGACTAAAATAAATTATCCAATAATAATAAAAAATATTTGATGGAAGAAAATCAGTGAAACATTTTCAATAATATATATGACAGGCAAGGTTATGGAACCATATGGATAAAATATAAGACATTGAATATTGCAAAGCAGTCTAAATAAATAACAAGGCTGTGCATGTACAGTCAACCCCCGTCTAATGGACTTGATTTGTGCAAGGGATGAGTCTGTTAGACAAAAAGTCCTTTACATGAATTCAATTACATAAAAAATTTAAAATTTTAATTTTCAACACTAATTTTAAACCAAAAGAAGTCTGTTAGGCAGATTTTGTCTGTTGGTTGGGAGGAAAAACTGCTTGCAAAGCTGGTCTGTTTGGCAAAAATCCCTTACAGGGGATGTCTGTTAGGCGGGGGGCCACTGTACACTTAATAAACTATGTTTGTTTATTCTAAAACGTGTCAGCAAGTAAACGTGTCGAGAAAAGCTGAGCAAGAAGCCATAGGAAAGATTCTCTCAAGCCAGAGGAAGACCATGAAATGCTTCTGTCAAGCAATTCAACATCTGTGTCAAACACAGAAAAAGATTTATTTGTGAGAAGTACATATATATATGCAATAAGCATATATTTTATCCGCACGTGTACGAAATAGGATTGCACTCACCTTCCAGGTTTCCCCCTTTATTTTGTTCGTCCCTGATTTCAGAAGAAAATCCTTGTCAGGGTATAAAAGGCCAAGAACTTGGCCCTGAGGAATTCAGTCAAAGCAGAGTCTTCACTGAAGTATTTCGGTCCGAAGGGTTCGAACTTGCTTCAGCTTCGAAAGCCTGTTTTTGAAAAGTTTTTCGCTTGCGGAATAAAAAAAAGAAAAATTTGGTCTTCTAGTCGAGAATTTCGTCGTTAACGGAATCTGCATCTGAAATATCTACTCCTCCTTGAAGGTAAAAATTTGTATTTCAATACAAGTGCTTGAAAATATGTGAAAATTCTGATTTCAAAGTCAGCCTTTAGCAAGAAATTTCTGATGAGTCCCTTTTTCTTCAAAAAATTGCAAAAGAAAACTTGGGAATCGTTTTTCGTCTCGAACTGATCTCAAAATGTCATTTTCGCATACAGAGATATTTTTCGAAAATTCAGAATTTTTGAATTGCAAGCAAATGACCAGCGGAAAAAACCGTGGAGAAAAATTTAAATTGTTTAAATTTTAAGATGTTAAAATTGTTTACATTTTAAAATGTTAAAATTGTTTAAATTTTAAAATGTTGAAATTGTTTGAATTTTAAAATGTTAAAATTGTTTACATTTTAAAATGTTAAAATTGTTTACTTTTTAAAAGGCTAAAATTGTTTAAATTTTAAAATGTTAAAATTGTTTAAATTTTAAAATGTTAAAATTGTTTACATTTTAAAATGTTAAAATTGTTTA
>CAJPEX010000896.1:61452-75557 GCA_905338405.1 Notodromas monacha
AACTCAATAAGAACATTTGGAGCATTGAATAGTGTATCTCTGTACTGTACACTGAAATGTTGGCATCTACAAAAATAACTTTCAAGTGAAAAAAAGTAGAAGTCCCTCTATGCTGGAGGAATTTTTTAAATTAGCTAAAAGGATGGTAATCTGGTGAGAGAAATGGCTACAAACTTTTCTTCCATAAATTTTAGCGTTGGAAATATCTGTTTCTAGTAAATTGGCCTGAAATGTTTTTGCAATTTTATCACAAAATGTTCCTATGTCAAGTCAGTGTCCACATGTCAGGGCCTTTTTTATCAATTTTTTTCTGGGAAAATAAGTGTCCCTATGTTGAATTGTCCACAGGTTGAGGTGTCCGCATGTGGGGGTCTCACTGTATATTAATTGCTGGAAAGTAACAGGAAATATATTTAAGAGATATTGGTTCACGTGACAACGCTGATATATGAGGGTTTACAATTCAAGAAAAGACTCGCAAAATTATGCCTCTAAATTTATTTCTGTTTGTGATCCTATATTATGTAAAATGGCTTTTAATCATGTGCACCTTACATTTAGATCAGCTGGTCAAGTTCATGATTGACTTTGTCACAGCTGTCATAACCTTTGAACTTGAATCAGAGCCAAAATGTCATTATCAACAAATACTGCACTCCTAACCATTTAAATATGCACTCAGAGCTTTTATTGATTTATAATGAATATTTCAAGGATATCAGGCTTTCATCCAAATTACATCAAGTAGGATCACATGAGATTTCTAAAGTTCTGAATCATTTTATTGAAGTACAACTAATTACAGTACTGTATTTTCAACAACTTTACTTAGTTTACAGTACAGCATACATGATGGATCTTGATGTCAGGGTTACATAGAATTGTGTTGCAACAAACCTCATCAGAGCACATTCTTTGCCATAATTATGTTCCAAGACCATGCTCTTCATAACCACAATATTTCTGTGGATTTTGTAATTACAAATCTTTATTTTATAGAAATTCTGTTTGAAGCTACTCTAGTTACCATGATATGTAATGATCATTGGAAAAGTTGCTACAGAAAAATATTGATACAGAGAACATAGTTTGAAAATTTGGTTTTAGAAAGAGTGCACCTGGTGGACTCTCTCAACAACAAGATTCAAAGGACCAGAACAAATTCATTGTAGAGGATAAGTTGTTGTAGAGAACCTATGTAAGATGAAGAGAGAACCCTAAGCAACCAAATAACATTTTTTTGTAAATTATCATAGAGTCCACCTGGTGGTAAAAAATAGTTGTAAATGAGTCCAAAAAGAGGACTCTACAAACAATTCGGAGACCAGAACATATTTATTGTAGAGTGAATTTTGTTGTTGAGACACATAAGATGGAGAGAGAACATTATGGATTCAAGGAAAAATTTGTTATACAGAGAAAATTGTGGTAGACAAGTTTGATGTTGAGAGTCCACCAGCATTACAGAAGTTTTTTATTTCATTTTGCTGCAACAGGATTCCAAGGTATCTATTCAATCCACAAGAACACCGCTGCTGATGGGAAAAATAATAAAAAATCTTTGTGCCAAAAAGCAGTCATAGAGGAACCCATTTATTAATCTTACCCCTCTGACAAACACAAAGCATTGGAGGGACAGGTGTTCCGTTCGACCATGTCGAATAGAAAAATAACGCAGCCGCTCGCCGCCAATACTGCCCCCAGAACAAAATTTTTTTTAAACATATAAACGCCGAGTTCAAACAGTTCTCAGCCTGTCAGAGAAACGACTGCTGAACCAATTGTCTGCGAACTCCAACTCCTCGAAAGGAAGTCAAGATTTTTCCTTCTTTTCTTTTTATCAAATACAAAAATGCCCCCACACTTGTTCTGACTTGCACACACAGACGCTGGGAATCTCGACACACCAAAAAAATTCTAATGAAAAGCAAGTTCAACACAAAAAGCTACCGGAAACCGGTGACAAATTTTTGTCTTTTTTTTGCAAGAAATGCCACAAACTTACACACATTTCTGAAAAATGTTTCCCCATCACTTAGCGACTCGCATATTGCACTATAAAAACAGGTGCCATGAAAATGTCTCTCTCTCGGGGTCCGAAAAGAATCTGAAAACGTTTTTCACAGCTGTGCAAAATTTGTAACCCTTTGCCATGCACTACAGGTGGTATCTTAAAGCAAAAAAAAAGACTTAAATGCTGAATCACTATTAAAATTCTCATTTGATTGAATCACAATTCTCCAGGCAATTTTGGACAACAGGGAAATTACCGAATTTCGTTCAACAATAAGCTGCAGAGCGATTCCTTGGCTTAAATCAGAAGCAGCAACCAAGTCACAAATCTTACATAAAGGAAAACCATGACTCTCATTTCTAAAACTTTTTGCTCAGAAAAATCCTGAACATAAGGGAAATTGTGACCTTGAACAAATGTAACGGATTGTTTTCCGGTATCATAGATACACTAACCACGGCATAATTTTAAAAATCCCAAGCGTATCTTAGGACAGATAAATCATTTAAGCAATCTTAGTCATAACAAGTCATTCTCAGGGCATCCAATATTCCGACACAATACAGTACTATACTTCAATCATGGAAACAAATCAGTTCTAATTATTTTTGCAATAAAAAAGGATCCAAACAATCCAAATATAGCAATGCACACTAAAAAAGGCGGGATTTTTGTTTTTTCAGTTTTTCACTCACAGGTAACAATTTTTTTCGAAAATGCTAAATGTACGAAATTGGCGAAAATCGTGATTGTGCGATGAATTGATCTTTGGAAAAAGATTCAGCTGAAATACTTCAACATTTACACATTTTGGTAGAAATTTATGAAAACATTTGCATTCCTTCCATCATTCCTAAAAATAAATTTGAAACTTGATTAGAAAAAAGTGAAACATTCTGAAAAAGGAACATTAAAATTTGATTGTGACTTAGAACCAAAGATGGATTATTCAAGCTTCCTCATCAAGTTAAATACTGTATAATCTTCAACATGCTCTTCAGAGATAATATTTTTTCAGCGACATTCCTAAACAGACATTTTTTCCCATCCACAAAAAGCGACTGTTGGCTCCCCCTGAAAGACTTTCCACATAAGCACAATCAATAGGCAAAACAAGATTTCAGATGAAACAGAAAATGCAGGATTCCTCCTTCAGGCAATATGGTAACGCTTCGAAAAATTTTGCAAACACGGGGTGGGCAAATAAATACGGTGCAGAATTGGCACTGCAGAGATTCGCGGAAAACGCGGGTCACTGTCCTTTGCAGGCATGATTTCGCCAGAGGATAAAAGAAACTTCAAACAATTTGTTCGAAGAATTAACTCGGTCTTCAACCAATAGAGAAAGAATCTATGCTTTCAAAATTTGCTTAATCTATATTCGAAAAATCCATCGTTACCTTTCATCTGTTTTCATCTTGAATTATGTCATTGCGTCAAAACACAATGAAAAGTGCACTTCGACACAAAATCAGGGTCAAGAAAACTCGGACGATTCAAACGTTCATTTTCTTGAATATGGGCTTCTCAAAAGTTTTACGATAATATCAACAATATTGCGTAGTCAACATTTCCAAAACTTTCGGGAAACCCCCTCTTAACAATTCCATGAATTCCAGTTTTCCAAATTTCATTAATTCTCCTCAATTTTAATTAAGCTATTCCTGCAGAGCGTCAAAAATTACCAGAAGTGCTTCGTAATAATGAAATAATTTCGTCAACATCAAGATTGTCGGAAATGGAGCAAAAAGCAATGCAACTAATTTAGCCATCTAGGATGACTAAATTTTGACCTGAAAGCTACGCAATTTTGGCATATTTTGCAGCACGAAAAACATCTGTCCATTCCCGAAAGAGTAGGCCAATCATTGGCGGTTTTCCGTAATTTTGCTCGAAAAAGTTATTCCAGAACCCTAAATTTTAGTCCGAGTAAAACTTGTCAAGCGATGAATAAACAAGAGGGAAAATCTTGTACCACTTCTCCTGAAGAAGAATTTCGTTTGACAGGAAAATTGATTAAACTGGAAAAAGTATCAAAGTTATAATTTTCAAAAAATCCCAAAAACCTACATGAACGAATAAAATCTGCACAATAATATCTCGCTGTCGAGTTCAAATTTGTTCCCCAAGAATACATTCGCAAGATGGATTTTTTAAAACTAATGCTACGCTTTCGTGACGATAAAAGAAATAAAATTTAGAGATACAAATTTGTTTCCCTACATAACATGCAAACGAAACGTTGTCTGGATATTTCCAGTAGCGAAAAATCGGCAAACTTGAAAATATTTTACGTCATAAAAACGCATAAAAAGGAATTAACCGGGAATCGATTAAAAAAAAATTCGCTGCCAATAAAGTCATCCAACGTTTCGGTATTCAAAAACTGCCATAAAAGAACGCGTAGCTGACACAATGACTTTCCAAACACAGGCCTCGATTTCGACAATGGACAGATTACGACTTCAAAGAATTGTTTAAATCATGGCAATAATCCATTCCTCGTTTCCTCGCGCGCTCAGAATTCTGTGCTGAAACCGGAAAAAAAAATAGAAACGCAGATAAATCACCAAGAAACTACCTCGGCAAAGTTGGGGGAAAACTAACGCATTCATAATAAACGCGACAGAAAAAGCAAAGAATGTTTCAAGACCAAACTAAATTAACATAAAATAAAAAGCGGTGGGGATATTCTTTTTTTTAGGTTCCAGGCGGGGTCAAACGATGGACTCTTTCCCAAAGTCCTGCGACTTCTCCTCACTGACTCCGCAGGTATCACAAGTTTCACTGCCAGAACATTGAGCTACCAGGGGATGACTCCCCGTGTCCTTCTCCTCGTGGTGCCCGGGTTCGGGTCCGCACCACGTGTCCCCGTGACTGCGAACACTCGCCGGGTTCGGATCCAAAAGCGTGGCGGCGAGAATGTTGCTGGCATCCAGACGCTTGTTGCGATCCGACCTGTTCTTAGTGGATTCCGTCTCGTTCTTCGCTGAGATTTCCTGAAGAAGAAACATTTCACGGTAATCGTTTCACACATCCCTCATCATCAATCTCTTTCCGAAATATTGTATGTCCATCAGCGACAACCAATTGGCAGAGAATTGTGCGTGGACATCGTCAAATGTTGTATTCATAAGTCACAAGCAATTGGGGCACGAACAGACCTTCCTCGTACAGGTTTAACGCTCTTAACAGAATTTTCATGATACTTTCAGTGTCACCGTTTCACATTCGCTTTTTTTTTTTTAATCATGTCCATAATCAGTCAACGAAGCTATAACATCGGCAGAATACGTCACGTGGTAATCGTTAAATATCCTATTCATCGTTAAATATCCTATTCCTCGTTAAATATCCTATTGCTCGTTAAATATCCTATTCATCGTTAAATATCCTATTCATCGATCATCAGCAATCTGGACACAAAAAACGTTCAAGATAGATTCATTGTTCTTTTCAGATGTTTCCCGCAATAATTTCAGCGCAATGGTTTCACACCCGCATTCTATTTTTAAAAATATGTCCATCACAGTCGGCCAAGTAAAAATGGGTCCTGAACGTTCAAGATAGATTCATTGTTCTTTTCAGATGTTTCCCGCAATAATTTCAGCGCAATGGTTTCACACCCGCATTCTATTTTTAAAAATATGTCCATCACAGTCGGCCAAGTAAAAATGGGTCCTGTTTAGATAGGATTACATGATCATCGTTTCGTGTGCATTCATGAATCACAAGCAATCTGTACACAAAATACGTTATTTATTACTGTACATATTTCTCAAATAAAAAATTAACGAATTAGATTTATCTTTCGCATATTCTCTATTCAAAGAAACTCACGAAATAAACGCAAACTTTAGCATGGCACAAAAAATTGTCTGGGAAAACTTCGATGGGTTTTTCCTTTCAAAAATTATAATAAATTCATCAAAATAAACGTACCATTTGATCGAATAGAAAGATGAAACTTACTTTCGGAGGAGGACAGCAGGTATTCGTTGCACAATCGTTCTCGGAAGGACAATTGACGGTGCACAACTTGTCCGCATTCTGGACTAATGTGTTCCCATTGTTCTGGATCTATTCAAGAAAACGAAATCAACATAAATCACGACTGAGGTCGCAAGACGAAGCAATTCATTCGAACAAGGTCTGAAGGGCAATGAGCTTCTGAAGAAATACAACGAGAAAATTCGGGGGGAAAACTATTTGCTCCATTACGAATACTGTGTACGCAAGCAAGAGGGAATTTTTGACACGCCAAAAAACATTCTTCACGAGAACGCAAAATTAAATTTCGTCTCAAGTCTGCAAAAACGAAAAAATTGTAAAATCCCGTATTTATTCAACTACTGTACGTCATTTTGTTAATTCGCTGAATACAGTAGGTCCCCGCGTAACGAAACTAATCCGTTCCTTCACGGTTTTCATTGAACGCATTTTCCCTCGAGATTAAACTGCAATTTATTTAATTGGTTCCAACCATTCAAAAAAAAACAATAAAACTAAAAATTTTTCATCATCAGAAATTTTGGAATTTGATGTTAAATAGCGTGAAATTGAAGTAATCCTGACAACAGACACGAAGATGCGAAACATTACTTTTTCTTTCCTGATTAAAAAATAAGGACGAAGAGCTTTTTAAGAGTTCAAGGTCCATTTAAAAGTTGTAAACGCGTAAAAAGCCCGTTTTTTTTAATCAAAGCACTTAAAACATTACACTCATTACAAAAACGGGGATTTATTTTTCGTTAGGTGGATTTTTCGTCACGTGGGCCTTTCGTTATGCGGAGACTTCACGCGGTCTAACAGGTGTCTAGAACAGATTGATCAGAAGACGAGCAAAACAACGTTTCATATAACAGAAACTATCCCGAAAGCGAAATGAATCAGTTTTCTAACAAGAGTACAAATCGCATTCTTTCAACAAAAAAAAAATGAAATAAATTCGAACAAAATTTCCCGCGAACTCACGTCCAGAGCTTCAGGTTGTATCGTAGTGGAATGAATGCCTTCGTCGTGAAAGACTCGTTTCACACGACCAGCAATTCGCATGTAATCAGCCATGCTGTGGAATGTGATATGCGCCGAGGCTATGATCCTGTCGCCAGTCAAACGCCACACGTGGAACTCGTGCACACCCTGCACCCCTTCAATGGCCAACAACTTCTTCTCAATCTCCTGCACGTCAATATGCGTCGGCACGGTTTGCAGCAACACCATGGCACTTTCAATCACTGAAAAAAAAAAATTTTAACGCGTTGAAAAACGCAATTCTGGTCACCAAACAAAATTTTATGCAAATTTAGCTTCACGTCACTCAGCTGATTTCCGTTTCGAAAACGAAACATTCGTGAGGAAAAAAAGTATACAGTACAATTACAATCTCAATTCTAGTCATTAAATCAAATATTATGGAAAATTCGCTTCACGACACTCCGCTGATTTTCGTTTCAAAATGAAATATTTGAAGAAAACAATTATGAAGTACAAATCTCGTTTTAACAAATCCTAAAGATGACTGGACATTTAGAAATTTTATTTTCACGAATTTTGTAAGGTCCCAATCGCTTCGATGTAACAAGATTCTACTTTGATTTCGGCTGAAGAATGCACATACAGCAAAGCAATTTCAAACCCTGCAAATAATCTGAAGTGAAAAATAAATTCTGGCAACGAGATACGTGAGCATTGAACCTATTCTTCGCATGCGATGAACAGACTGAGGATTCGAATGGTTTCCCACAAGGCATTTTGAATTTTCTTCTGCCTTACCTCACTTAGTCCATTCCCGTTTTTAGAACTGAGATAATTGATGGACAAAACTTTAATTTTTGGTCTAGAAAATACAGTAAAACTTGGGCGTTCGGAACCCGTTTTTCTTATGTAATGGTCTTGCGTAACGACGAGACGCAGTACTAAAATGTCCACACATCCATCATTTTTCTGCTTTACACAGCTGTTGATTTCTTTAACAAAACTGAGATGCCTCACATGAGGACAAAAGCTGAGATTAGGGACCACGAAGTTTTAGGTAAACATTTTCCCGATTTTCAACAAATTTCAAGACTCACCAGACCGAGGAAAGAATGACAATTTAAATGAATTTTGGTTTCCAAAAGAACATCCGAGTACCCAAGAATCTTTTCGTATTGGATATTCAACTGAATAATAATGAGGATTCATCCTAGAACGCTTGAACTTTACTTTGAGACACGTCGAAGAATTTATGCCCGTGAAAAACATTTCCTGTTCAAGATGAAGATTCTTCTTCCCTGGAGATACCCGGATTTTTTGTAAAAGTGAATTACTTGGGACAAGAGATCAATTTCCAAAGCCCATATTCAAAGCACATATAGAAAAATGAGCCAAAAAGAACTTGATCTTCAACTATTCTCCCGACAAACACTAACAACGATGACGCAAAGAAATTTGACCACTTCATGAATCCCGTTCGGGTTTCATGCTCGCACCAGAACCCATGACCAAGCAAATTTTCTAACACGAAAAAATTAATAATAAAACCTTTTTCCACTCACACAAAGGCCACGTAGATCGGATGATAATCAGCGACATGACAATAGAGAGAACTGGGTCAAGGTAGTGTTTGTACTGCCAACTGGTCCACTGCACAACTGCAGCTGAAATGACTACGATCACTGAGCCCAAGGCATCACCGAGAATGTGCAAGAAAACTCCTTGCATGTTCATGTTGCTAGCTTTTTTATGACGATCCTTCTCCTTTGCTTTGGACGCTGGTCCCATTCCGTTGACGGACACAATTACGGGATTCTCCGGGGTCGCCTTTTGAACAGCCGCCTTCTGTGCGTGGTAGCTGCCGTTCTTGCTCCGCATTTCTTCTTCGCAATATTCCTTTTTCACGAAACGATAACAATTTTATAAATTCATCACTTGAATAAAAAAAACACGACCGAAAACATGCATTTGGATGCTTTCCACAAAGAATCCCGTCATAACGAACTGTTGGGGACATGAATGCATAGTAAATTCTGAAAAATTCTTTCAAAACAGATTTTCAGAAAAATAAAATGCCAAAACTTTTGCATGTCCAAAACGAAGTTTTCCTGATGAAAAAGGAAAGTTCAGCAGACAAAATCAGACGTTTACAACTTTTTTGAGCAGTTTTCCTCACACAAAATTGCGTTCTCACAAAAAATATGGTGCCAACATTTTGTGAAACATTTTTCAGTTTTTCTGTTCGTACATCCACAAGCAAAACTGTTCGCCATCTAAATTAAATTTGTTTCTGTTCAGCAAATCAAGAGTTGAAAAATTCGGAACAGGTTGGGACAAATAAGCTCGAAGAAATGATAAATTTAGGGAAATTTTTGATCCATCGTTACATCGGGATTTTTAAAATTGATCTGGCCAAATTCTGCTTGGGTTAGAAGAAAAATTCGTCGAACTAAAATGTCGTTGTAACAGCATTCGACATGCAAAAGAGGCGGGGGAAAACCGATCCGGTATCCCTGGAAGATTGAAGATTTTTGTTCGTTAAATTTTTTTTGGCGGGGGGGGGGGGGGCTTTGAATGAACACTGTAGATACACAGAAGCGGTGCCATTACGCAAAGAGAGAATTAAATTTTTCAGAAAGGGTAGTTTAAAAAAAAATGAAATCATGCGTTCAGCAAATAAATCATATGTTATCCTCTTAAAATCACTGTGCAAAGATTACATAACTCATAATGCCTTCGCAAGATGTGCAATTCCTAAGAAGTTTGCAACATGTGCTCTTAGAACTGATGCAGTTCAATTAAAATCTCAAAATGTACACTTCTTCTTTACATCGTTGTACAGGATATTTCAAAATTTCGATAATCTCTGAATATTAAAAAACCTGGCTTGAGCCTTCTTCGCTTCGGAGAAAATTTCACGATACCCAGTGGTAAATGATTCGAATCGGAAAGCAGGAAGACCTGAAGCATTTTTAGGAGAAGGGTGTTCAAGAAGAACGAAAGTTGCCGTGCATCATGAAGCTCGGTTAGTTGGACTAAAATACCCGGCAATATTTGCGGCAAAATCATCAGAAAATTCACCAGAATATTAATAAATAGCAAGCCAACTAATTAACTTTTCACTATACAAGCCCTGATAAAGCTGTCAACGGTGCAAACGCCTGCATGATTCTCAACTTACTCTTTGAACGGTCAACGTGAACAAGCAATCTCGGACACATTCCTGTAAGTGAGTTCGAGTAACAGATCTTTTCAAGAACGGAGAAACACGGGAAAATGCTTAAGGAAGGAAACACGAGAACTGACCTGCTCACACTGATCTTCTGACAAATCCGCGAGAACCTCAGTACCATCCTTCAGAACATAAGCATTAGCACCGCGCATAGGAAGACCTTCCACTAGTTCTGGAGTCGGTATAGAGTCTTTAGTGCGATGACTATGGGCATGAGAATGACCATGATGATGGTGCCCATGTCCGGCGAAAAGCACAAGCCCAATCAGATTCACACCGAGTCCAACGAGGCCAACAATGAACACTAAAAACGGATTCTCAATTTTCTCCAAGGAGTAGAAGCGCTTCAGAGATTCTACGACGATAGAAAAGCACAGGGCTAGAAGGAACACTGCATTTATCAAGGCTCCAAGGACTTCAGCACGAGCCCATCCAAAAGTGCTCTTGGACCACTTCTTCGGCGCGATCTGAAAAATAATAAGTCGTCAGAACAGTTCACAGACACTCGATTTATTATTCAACTCACCATGATCGCGATGAAGGCAATTATCAACGCGGCGACGTCGCTAAGCATGTGAAAACTGTCAGCCACGAGTGCCATGGAATTGGAGACATAGCCGACGATAATTTCGACAAGGAAAAAGCTTGTTGTCAACAAGAACATGAGGATTAACCTCACTTCGTTACCGAACCGCTTTCCCATTTTGGTCAATACTCGCGGCGGCCGGACGATGAACACAATCGTTTCACGTTTTAAGAAAACATCAAGTCACAGCAGTGTTCCCCACTTCCCTGAAACACATCCAGACACGGTAAAAGAAAACGCATCGCGTGCGACTTCAGTAACTCATTTTCCTGCGAAGCGATGATTCGGAACTCACAAGAGAATTATACCCGCCGCCTTGCGACAACTGGATCCGCGGAAACTCGTCCCGAAAAGGCCCCATGCTTCACTTCTTATAGCGGTGAAAAATTAGTTCAGTTGCGAAACATGCTAATCTTGTAACAGGAATAGCGACAAAAGTTCAACGACTTAATTTACTCGGACTCACGAACTCCGGATTACGGTAATAATTCCTGCAACGACGGTCATCTGATTACAATCGTCAAAGGTCACAACAAGTCCTTGAACATTCAACTTGGCACACGCACGAATCCCGCTCAATCGCAGTTCTCATCGATCAGAAAACACTTTTAACGAAAGATTCATATCATTTGCAACACGGGGAACTCATGACAATGATCAGGTTGAGTCACGCGGGGGAAACCCCCATTGAATTTTACGACTGAAAGTGGTAATGACCTCTCGGCCAGGTTGCCTACGATTCTGAGGAACCTCTTCGCGCATCGGCAGCCTCAAGCGCACTGCATGCACAGCTCATGGTACACAGCACTGTCACAATCCCTGGAAGGCCAACTCATGCATGAAGCAATACAATACAGTGCATGGGAAGACCGTTCTTGCTGACACGGTTCTTGCTTGGAAAGCAGACAGGTACAATACTGTACTCGATTAACTTACTGCAGTTTTCCATCTCTACCTTCATATAACACAGACAGTCTCTCTTCAATGAAACTCAAGGGACCATAAAAAAATTTGTTGTGGAGAGAATTTTGTCATAGGGAACCCTTGAAACATGGGGACAGAACGTGGTGGGACCACACAAAAATTTGTCATACAGAGAAAAACACTGTAGACAAGCTGCGAATTTTTGATTCACATTGTGCAAGATCTGTCATAGTTAATTTTAAAGTGGATAGAAACTTTTTGATTTTCATCAGCATTATTTTCCTTGGTTCTGAGGGTTTAAATTGACATGTAAGTATGTAACATAACAATCCATTTTCAAAAAATATTCAACTACAGTACTAATTTATCTTTTTTATGATTTGTGAGGGCAATTTTCAGGAGATCCAAAAAATATAGCCATTTTGCACAGCTTCACATTACTATACTGTACAGTACTTGGTTATTCAGGGACTTCAAGTGGGGTTTTAAGCCATTTCCTGCAGTGTGGGACCCGCCAAAACATAGAAGTGGTTCTCCAACTTTTGATGTTGGAATGTAAGCTTGAATATCTGGAAGAATTAACTAAGTAAACTTCAAATAAAGTATTTTTCCATCAGTGTCTCATCCATGCAGGACACAGAAGAAATGGCTGAACGTGGGGAACAATTTTCCTCCCAAAATGATTAAAAGATGAAATGTATTGCTCTTAATTTGAATGTCTGAGTACGAAAGTCCCACCATGGTTCAGGCATTCTTCATACAGTGCTCAGCTACACATTACCATACTGTACTTGGTTTATGAGCCTTTCTAGGATAAATGGGCTAGAAATACCGAACAAAGCCATGAGTCTACGTGCCACACTGTATTTTACAGTACTGAAAAAATCATGGAGGAAAACGAGTTTCCTCATTAGAGAATACGACCTCACACGGTATAACACGGGAATCCGACTCCAACGCCAAATTTATCAAACACAATCACGGGCGACTTGAAGCCGTGGGTCATGGACCGGGACCGATTACCATACCACTATTGGTGAATAAATTACGAAATTCGATCTATCCGGGCTGGTTAGACGCCAACTACCGCAGAAATGTTTACACAGGTTCGATTGGACAAGTTTCCAATGAAGTATGAGCGCAAGTATATATGAACTCGATAACACACGACATGACTGCATGCACTGTCGATCGTCGCTCCACCATCACAGTCACTATGCAAACACGTCAAGGTTCCGATTCTAACTTCGTGATCGCGTTGAAGGTGTGACGATCACGATCCACTCTCTTTTTCCTTCTATTGCATTCCCATACGTTTCAGGTCCGCGATCCGGGAATTTTTCGCGTGTCAACATTTCTCCATGTGCATTCCACATTCGAAAAAGAAACCGAGTTGAAGGAATTCCACGCAGAATTCCAAAGAATTTTAGACACTACGCGTGTTCATTCAACCATCTTTACAGAGATACTGTGCTTCCATACGCGGTTGCAAGACGGAAACTTTAAATTCTTCGAACACTATTCCAATGAATTTCACGCACTGCATAATGGATTATAATGCAAATTTTCGAGAATTCGGGGCGATAAACGTTCGAACAACTTCAGAAATACTACACTCATGCTATTAATCGACGAAGTCATAGATTCTAAGCAAAACTTCAAGAATTTGAGGTTTTCTGAGCGTATCTCAAGTCATCAAGCCACAAAAATATCCCTCACGGCAGGAAAGTGATAGAAGATTCCGCACATCTATTAATTGAACTATAAAATGAAAACTTGCGCGTCGAAACAGGAAAAAGGTACGCATAATTTTCGTGAACATTAGTCACTCGTGCGATAACGCGACATTCTCCACATGTTGAGAATGTAAAAATTTCACACGAAAGCTCGATAAAACTGAACAATTCTCACACAATCACTTCGTCTATCCAAATGCCCGTCACGGGAAAGATTCAAAATTTCAACTCAATCACCGAAGCACCGGGAATGTCACGCACAGCCGGTTCTCATGAAACCACGCGTCAATCGCCACAATCCTTCACTGGCACGATATCAAATCCTGTTGACCTATCAATACAATTTCCTTGAAACACACGAAAAAAACGTTATTTAAATAGTGCAGAAATTAATTTTCTGATTGTTCAATCGAATCAGCGCATACCGGATTTATTCCTGGAATAATCAGCGAAAACTTCCCGAAGATTGGAAAAACAGAGGAGCCATTCTTCAAAGGAAGGAATTTCTCGTGACTCGTAGCTAATCAATCAGTAAGTTCACGTAGCTTCAAATTTGTCAGAAAAATAATTTTATACTTCTTCCTGGAAGGGATCATGTCAATTTGTAAGCTTGTCACCCTATTGGTTCAGAAATTC
>CAJPEX010000897.1:0-75535 GCA_905338405.1 Notodromas monacha
CTTACATTCCAAATCTTTTATCATAATATATAGTTCCCATGTTGCCCAACTCTGTTATTACGTGTAAATCTGGAAATGAATAAGATTCCTTATTGATCTGGACGAATGTACGGTTTATTTCTATGGAATTGTATGTCCTGATTATCCTGAAACCCTGGAGCAAGTCTGAGCTTGTTTACTGTTCATTTGCCTAAGAAGACCTGAACTGAATGGAAGGCCACTGCTTGTATGCTTTTTTAAGTAAAGCGCTTCTCTTGAGTTTTAAAAAAGCATAAAGGAAATACAGTACTACACCGTGCAATTGACAGATACAAAACAAAGTAATTTTACTACAAGTTCAGATAATCGCGAAATTGTAAATCAACAGTGCATTTCAGGAAATATCCAGGGAACTCGCTTCTTCACATTTAAACTTTCAAAATAATTTCAAAGATTTTGAAACAAATAAAGGATGCGTTATAAGAAAAGCGATTTCATTATTGAAATCTCTCGTGCATAAGTGGACATACGAGTTAATGCGTCAGCAATAAACGCTGGAGTAACACAAAAAAAGTATTTCTGATTGATTAAAATCCCTCACGCGTTCAACCTTCTATTGCCTCACTTAGTTTTTCGCGACCAATATAAACCAAAGTTAATACAAAAATGCACAAAGGTTTTTCCACGGTTTTTACGATAATTAGATTAGATTCCATGCATATGATTGAAGCAGGGTTATGACATATGTATATGGGCGATTGGACTTGACGATAAGAGCCGAAAAGCTAAGCTTAGATTATGGTATTACGTCATTCGTTGCTGCAGACTAAATTATTCGTACAGTAATCATTGGCTGCGAGGATAATTGAAATGTTCACCAATTACAAAAAAAAAATGTATATACACTCTGTACTGTGTCGAATAAGAACCGAATCAATCATGAAATAAACAAAATTCAGCGCATGGTGACACAAACACCCAAAAAAAAAAAAAGAAAGGAAGAGGATTTTCTGGGCTAAAGATCAGAACTGTTGCGACATGACGCGAATGCCAACGACCCTGCGGATGAGCAGCGGGATTTTCCGATATTGCAAAACTCTGAAATGCGGACCCGGGATGTGGATGACTGCATTCATTATTTGCATGCCGGTTCTCTTGGATGCGGGAACGATAATCGCCGATGGCTGCTGGACCAGCTGCTCCAACGGCTGCTCAATTACCGTCAAGCCCTTTTTAAATGAACAAAAAACACAAAAATTCGAAATCAACGCCTTATTTCTTTGATAGTATCAGCATCATGCGCCTGCTAATATACTTTTTAAATACTTTTTTTTGTTTAGAAAAATCGATCTCACGTAAAATGCACAAACCGCCAGTTTTTCATGAAGTGCTGGCATCAAAATCAATTTATTTCACTGTATGTGATGATTGCTAAAATTTGAAAATGAAAAATTATAAAGTTTGAAATTGGAAGATCATAAAATCTGGAATTTTAAAATGATGAAATTATGACACCTGAAATTTAAAATTCTAATTTGAAACAATATATCTGAAACTGAAAAAAGTGTCAAATTTGAAATTGCAAAAAACAAAGAATTTGAAATTGCAAAAAATAAAGAATTTGAAATTGCAAAAAACAAAGAATTTTGAATTTTAAAAATATAAAAGATTTGAATTGGAACCGCGTTTTTTTACATTTTCATCTGCCCATCAGTGGTTGGATTTGAGCATAAAAATTAGTGGACTTTCTCTACAACAAAATTCAATGGACCAGAAATAAATGCGCTATAGAGCGGATTTCATTGTAGTGAACCCCTAGATAGAACATAAGGAAATAAATTTATGGGATCTGAAAGAAATCGTTATCCAGAGAAAAATCGTTGCAGACAAGATTGTTGTAGAGAGAGAGAGAGAGAGTTCACCTGCATTGTATTTTTATACATTCTACTAGTCTCTTAAATTATTCATTCAAACATAATCAAATTTTTTTGAGGGTGCGAAACACACAAAATATTTTTTAAAAATTGCAGAATAATATGGTAACACGCTCTTGTCAAACTTGATGAATAATGCAATATTTTTAAAAATAGACCAAGAGGAATGAAAACCACTGGCCTCATTTTCAAGTACTTCCATACACCCCACAAAATTCTCATCAATAAAACTGAAAATATAAACATATCCCATCAGTGATGAAAAAAATAACCAGAATGAAAAGATAAAGAGGAAGATCGAATTAATGCCGTATTTTTTGTTCTCTTCTAATTATCCATTTAAAATCACAAGATTTATACTTCTTATGTATAGGTAACATCTTCAGAAATTAAAAAAAGCACCTTTGGATAGCCGTCGATGGTGGCATTGAATGACAGGGTTCTACAGGCGCCAACAGTCAGGAGGCGGAAGTCCGGCGCCAGAAGCAGAGCAGCTGAGTCAGGGCCGCCCCAGGGACTTCCGGCTTCTCGCCATTCGACGTCAGAACATACACAAACAGTGTAATCCGACTCGGCAAATACAAGGGTGAGGGAAGGGGCTGATGCTGAGCCAGGATGAGTGGATTTGGCAAAAGGCAGTCCTTTCTTCTGTCCTGTCATCTTCTCAAGGAACCTGATGATGGAAAGAATATATGCATAAGAATATGGACACTGATACCTATATTTGGCAGAAGTAGATCCTTTGGTTTCAATTAACAAAAGCATTTGAACATCTGGAAAAATATATCTGCATAGAAATTTGTGTTACTGTATCAAGAGGTTAAGACTCAGGTGTAATCTTCAGCACACGTCTATATAGTGGATCTTGGACAAGTTGAGACAGGGTCAATTTGAGACAAGGCCAATTTGAGACAGGGTCAATTTGAGACAAGGCCAAATTGAGACAGGGCCAAATTGAGACAGACAATTTGATACAGGACCGAATTGAGAGATACACTTTTGGAGACAGGGATAATTTGAGACAGGGACCAATTGAGACTGAAACTTTTTGAGACAGGGGCAAATTGATGATACAGATATATTTTGAGAATTTGAGACTGAGACTGCTTATAGCTAAATTACTTCACTGTGTATCTCTCAAACATCTCATGTTCAAGGTGGAAAAATGAGCAAAAATTGCACTGTTAGGTGAAAAGTTGTGCAATTTTGTTTCACATAAGACAATTTCACACAGGGACACTAACTTGTCCAGAAAAAAACAGGAAAAAATGGCCCAACATGTGGACACTGACTCAAGTTACAGACAGTGCATCCCAACAATTTCAGCATAAAGACAGAATTTATCAGGAAGAATGATAAGAAACAGCACCTCATGAATTATGTAATATTTTTCACTTCAAATTAGTTGCATGAATAGCTGATCATTAGGAATCTGCAGTTGGGGCTGCCTCAATTTGTTCCTGTCTCAAATTGTCCCTGCCTTGAATTGTCCCAATCTTGAATTGACCGTGTCTCAAATTGTCTCTGTCTCAAATTTCCTGTCTCCATTTGTCTGTATCCTGTCTTGAGTACAAGTAGAGTCTTGCTTTAATTGTTGCAACAAAATCATTCAGACCTGAATAATATTTTTATAAGAAAATTGTTGCATCAATATTGAAGGATAATCTTTGATACATATAGAACCTACTTGAAAAGAATGTTAATACAGTATTATAAAGCCATTTTGATCTTTAAAAATGTATCATTACAATAATGCATCTTTTACATGAATTAGACCTAAAAAAAACAGCATGACTTTAATGTAAAAATGTATAATACTGTATAGGAAGAAACATAAAAATAGGCAGTATACTCACGTTAGATGATCATCTCCATCTCTGAGAGAGTCATAGACAAGTTCCCAGGAGGCCTGGCTCTGAAGTGGAGAACAAACCAACTGTAACAAAAAATAGTCCTGATTGAACACAATACTTTTTGCAGTTTTGCAGCGCTGCAGGAGAGAAATGAACAAAAAAAACACATTCAAGAACAAAATCTTATCCTTCAAAGACAGGAAGGAACATAAGGAGCAAAACTGATATATATGAATATTCTGATGCATATATACAATATTTTAACTCCTTTGGACGCCTGAGTTTCTCATCATCACAGGACACATCCATTCAGTAGCCAGTATATATTAATGCAGTATGAATATACAGTCAAACCCTGTTAAGAAACCCCCTGATAAAGTGCCACCCTTGGCAACTGCCAACATTTTGAATGAAACAAATCTCCTCAATACTAAATGCAGTAGAAAACCTTGATAAGATGCCAACTGCCATCCGCCAGCATTAGTGATGAAACAAAAGTGCTGTTTTGTATTAGTTTTGTCTTTGTTACAACGCCAACATTGGGGTACAATTATATTTTCTCTCCAGGATCTTGTATTGGTAAGAAGAAAACAAAATAACAATCTTCATTTTTCAAAAACTTAGAACAATATATAGACCTACTGTATTTACTCAAGTACCACGCGCACCTTTTTTCCCAAATTTCAGAAGAAAAAAAGGGGTGCGCGTCATAAGCGGGTACAAAATTTTCAAGAAGTTTCAGGAAGTTATGTTTGCATTACACTTAATTACAATAGAGAAAGTTTGAACAAATATAAAAAGAAAACATTTTTGTATTGAAAAAGTTGAAAATTAATCAGATTTTTGTTCAATTCACGCCTAATGTCAAATTTTTTGTTTTTATTATTGAAATTGTATGGTCTTAGGTTCACTAAAAATTGGGGTGCGCGTCTTACTCAGGGATACAATTTTTGCAACATTTTCAAGTGAAAAACCCCTGTGCACGCCTTACTCAAGGGTGTGTGGTACTTGAGTAAATACGGTAATTTTAAAATTTGAATAAATTGATACAGAAAAATTAATTTTCTGAAGGAGTAATGCATAAATCACAGCAATACTCTTTGGAAAATTACTGAAGTTTCTGGAAAACTTGTATTTCCATTACTTTTGAAGGAAAATCAAGTATTTTTGATCAAATGACTTGAAATGAAATATTTGATAAACCGCCAACCCCTTTAAACCGCCAAAATTGCTCTGGACAAATGGTGGCGTCTTATCGGGGTTTGACTGTACTGGTTATTGCATCACGCAAACATCTTCTTTTCTATATACCCTGCATTCCACCGCCATCAGAGCTGAACTTAAAAAAAAAAACTTATTTGGGATTATCGCAATTTATTAGATTTTAAAAAATGGATACAGAGGAATACTGTATACCTTCTTGACATTTGGCTGGTGCAGCAAAACATCATGTGCCAGCACAGGCTGCTGCTGGTAAACGACGTGTCCCGGCAACGCATTCCAAAGCACGGATGCCAATTCACTTTTCAGTGCCAAAGCAGTCGCCGATGAGCCTGATGATGCAGATTTCCCGGTCTTGCTGCTGCCCATGCTGCTATTGCTGCCTCGACGATCCCGGTTTCGTTTCGAAACATTATTCGTCCTGCTTTCATCTTCGTCCACGTCGTCAATATCATTGTTGGCGTGGTTTTTGTGGCTGTTTACCGAAGGACAGGATTCAGATGATTTATTGTGTCGAGGGCTCATCGGGGGTCGAAGGTAAATGCCCGGGATGGAAGAAGACAGGAGCCAGAGTCTGGAAAGACTCAATTCCAAGTCTGAGTCGCCAACTTTGTCTTGGAATGTGGATGGAATTTTTGTGCTGCAGCTGCTGCTGTTTTTATTCTTTGATGATCCTTTATTTGGGTCGTTTGGACCTCTTTTGTTGGTTCTATGGTCCACGAGGACTGGCAACCTGTTCGCCTGCAAGAGGGATCCCAAAGTAAAATACAGTGGAGTAAAATACAGGATAGTAAAAAGTTAAGTAAAATACAGTATAGTAAAAAGTTGAGTAAAATACAGTATAGTAAAAAAATTAAGTAAAATACAGTATTGTAAAAAGTTAAGTAAAATACAGTATAGTAAAAAGTTAAGTAAAATACAGTATAGTAAAAAGTTGAGTAAAACACTGTCTAGTAAAAAGTTAAGTAAAATACAGTATAGTAATAATTTAAGTAAAATACAGTATACAGTAGTAAAAAGTTAGGTAAAATATAGTATAGTACTGTAATAAGTTAAGTAAAATACAGTATAGTAAAAATTTAAGTAAAATACAGTATAGTAAAAATTTAAGTAAAATACAGTATAGTAAAAAGTTAAGTAAAATACAGTATAGTAAAAAGTTAAGTAAAATACAGTATAGTAAAAAGTTAAGTAAAATACACTGAAGTAAAATACAGTGAAGTAAAAAGTCAAGTAAAATACAGTAAAGTAAAAAGTCAAGTACAGTAAAATACAATAAAGAAAAATACAGTGAAGCAAAATAAACAAAAGTAAAATACAGCAAAGTGAATTACAGTGAAGTAAAATACAGCAAAGTAAAATACAGCAAAGGGAAATACAGTAAAGTAAAATACAGCAAAGTGAAATACACTGAAGTAAATTACAGTAAAGTAAAATACAGCAAAGTGAAATACACTGAAGTAAATTACAGTAAAGTAAAATACAGTAAAGTAAAAAAGTAACGCAAATTGAATAAATTAAAATACAGCAGAGTGAAATACAGTGAAGTAAAATGCACTATAGTAAAATACAGCGAAGTTAAAAACAGTAAATTACAATGCAGTAAGTCATAGCATATTCAATTAAAGTGCAGTACGCTGAAGCAGAGTACATTATATTGATGTACAGACTATGGTACTGTAGATTCAATGAAAGTAAAGTTCAGTGAAGCACAGTACAGTACATTAAAAGTTAATACAGTATAGATAAACACAGTACAGTAAAGCATAGTACAGTCAATTAAATAAAAGTACAGATAAACACAGTGTAAAGCATACTATAGAGTACATTAAATTGAACTACATGCTGAAGTACAGTTAAGTACACTAAAGTCAATCCCCCAGTTGATGATGAACTGCTCAATTCACTAACATTTTAATCACCATCAAAAATCCAATACATGCATTAAGCAAAAAATATTTTGAAAAACTTCTATATGGAGATTTAAATTCAGAACCAAAACATCTTTCCTAGGGGATTTGGATTTCATGCATACCACAATCATGTCATCCTTTGCAGAAACTTGGTGATGATCAGACAAAAGGATGAAGGAAGACGTGACCAGTTGGCGAGCAGCAGTGAGGACACAATCCAACAATGCTGTGCTCAATGGAATCAGCAAACGTGGGCAATTTCGCAATATCCAAGACTGAAGATATCCACAAGTTACCCTTGGTTTGCGATGAAACTGTGGATGAAGGAATAAATTTCTAAATTTTTTAATGTACTGCAAATTATTTTCTCAAAGACTATTAAACCTTTCTATGTTTCATTCCTCCTCATGGTCAAATTTTAATTGTTTGTCACACTGTTGGAAGTATTGCTTAGTTAAATATTACAGTAGGTCAAACACCACATGCATTTATAAGACAACCTTCAGAATCCATGTTCATAAAGAAAAGTTTACTGTACTTGATTCTCAACCCCAACAATTTCCATGATTCCAAAAATCTTTGCATCAATTACACAAAGAATTGAAGGACTCTAATTTTATTTGAAACAGAGGGATTTTATAGGCTGTGAATAAGGTATAATCCCTATACAAACATATGGTGTTTCCTCCACAATCAAAATTACACATTTTGAAATCAAACCCATTCTAAGAAAACAAATAATCATTAAAATTATAATATGTTGCTGGATTTTAAAATATGAACACAAATTCAAAAAGTATGTGAAAGATCTCAATAAAACTTGCATATTTTTTAATCCAGCCGTTTTTGGGAAAGCAAAGAGCAGCTTTTTTAGTGGCAAAAAATTACAATATATTGCTGTACAGTAGTTCAAAATATAAACACAAATTTTTACAAATTACATTTAAAAAATCTCCACTTAAAATTGCATATTTTAAAATACAGCCCTCATTTGAAAAAGAAATGACCATCATAATTACAATGTTTTGCTGTGCTCTAATGCAATTTTTGGTGGCAATAATTTCATTTAATACCAAATCTATATGTTGACTTTATTGGTAAAGCATTCCAGTAACTTTTTTCATGTTTAAAAAATACATAGTGAAAGTGTACAGTACACAAAAAATGGACTACTTACAGCAGCAGCCAGAATGGGTCGCACACCATGTAACAGTATTTCTTCTTCCTGCTTTTGCAATTCACAAGCATCAATTTCATTGATGGCATTTTTTGCACCATTGTCATCAAGAGTCCCATTTGATTCTCTTGGTGATGCATTATTTGTAGTGTCTTGCACACCAGAAGCACAAGCATAACTGCAAAGCAACAACTCTTGGAATTCCTCATCACTGATTGTGTTTCTTGCTGGGTCATTTTCTTGCTCCTCATTCTCTTCCTGGTCTCCAGAAACAAATAACTGAAAACAAATTGAGCAATTCACAGTGCAGAATATCAAGTAAGAAGCAAAATCCTTCACGAAGATATATTCAAATGTTGAAATCTGACAAACATAATTATGCTGTGTACAAAATTTTAGGCATTCAGCACAGGTTGAAATAAAGCTACAACATAATTTTTAAACCAGACCGAACATATAACCATAACTTAGATCAGTGTTCCCAACCTTTTTGGGCATGCAGACTGGAAAAGTTTCATAAATCTTTTGCAAACTCAGAAAATTTTCTTGACTGTATGGCAGATATTTAAAAATATTCTGCTTTTTTAAATACTGTATTAAGTCAAGAACCAATGATGCAACAATACTGGAAAATCTTCACAAAATTAGAAAGGTGTGCTTGAATAATAACAAATGTTTCTCAGAGTAAAAAATTGAAATAATTAATTTCAGCAGGTGAAAATTTTTGTGAAGCATTATTTGGAGAAGAGCCAACTTTCATTTTTCAACAGATAATTACAATACTGCTGTTGTCTATCCAAAATTTCAGATCAAGATAACAGATTTCATTGCAACTTTTGATCAATTTATTATGCTGAAGAAAATTTCCTCCAGACCATTGGTCCTTGGGAACATATTGATTTAGATTTTTAAATCAAAGCAAGAAGCTTCAGGCGACATCTATGAGATAACAGTGAAAATCAAAAAGTTGGGGGCCCACACTATTTCAGGTGGAGAGAGCCTGTGAGGATACTTTCTTCTTGTAAAACTTTGTATTTGTTTCCTGACAAAATTTGAAATAGCAATAAGAACTTCTTTTGCATTTTTTTAAATATTTATTTAAATGCGTTGAAATACACCTCAACCTGCAGACAATGCAACATAAGGGACACTTATTTTCTAATAAATAATTAATAAAAAGGCCAGATGTGAGGACACTGACTCAACATAGGGACATTTTGTGATAAAATTGCAATTACATTTCAGGCCAAATTACAAGAAACAGTTATTATTCATGGAATTATGGTGAGTATTTTGTCCATAAAACACCAATTAAAAATTATATCATGTAAGTCTGAAGGAAAATGAGACTCAACTTAGGAACATTTTTGACTTAGGGACACTCTTGGTGCACCAATTATGACCGCATCTCAGGGTCTCACTGTATATAACAAAAAAAAATAATCTTACCGACAAAAACCGACAGAGGTCATCAGCATCCAGCGCGGGTTGAAAGAAAGAAGCCAGGTCACCCTCTAGGTACGAACCAGACATCCAGCAATTCCAATGATGGTCGCTCGAATTCCCATCACCAGCACTGTCTTTTTCAGTGTTCGGATCTTCCGGAAGCTCCTTTATTCCTTCCGGTTTATTATCTTTCTTGATACTCATGCCAAAAGTTTTCCGAATCCTTCTGTTGAACTTGTTTTCCACGAAACTGTGGCTGTTGGCCTCAGTCTGCAGCTTCATCAAATAATTCCACAGCTTTTCTCCCACGGATCGCGTTGATCCGGGAAACACGGCTTTCTATTAAAGTACAGTATATTAAAAAAAATATATATATGCAACTTTTCTTCCCTCAAGAGATTGGGGCAAAACAAAAAACAGGTTGGCAAAAATTTTGAAGGTACGATTTTTGAAAAATTGGGTGCAAGTATGTCACGAACTCATGACTCATGCGTGAATGATATTTTTGGTCAATTTCTATTGAACAAATCCTCATTTTTGCGTTTGAAAATTATGGTTATTTTTTTCATCATCTCTAGTTATTCAGTCCAAACGCTTGAAATTTTAATTTTCCAAATTACCATTTCAACAACTTTTTTTTCAAAAAATAACATGGAATTAAACTTTATGCAATAAATGTTTATAGATTTTTGAAAAAATGTTTATAGATTTTTGAAAAAATGTTTATAGATTTTTGAAAAAATGGTTATAGATTTTTCAAAAAATGTTTATAGATTTTTGAAAAAATGTAAATAGAAAAACCTTTGGAGCTGAAATTTCGATTTTAAAATGCATCATACCATTCAACCCAAACGCTTGGAATTTTAAAATGGCTTGGAATTCTTATACAATATTTTAAAATTTGAATTTTAAAATTACAATTACAAATTCCAACACCTCTCCTTTCAAAAGATTTCGCTAAAAACGACATAAAACTGAACTTAGTGTAAATAAAAACACTTTGGAGCTGACATTTCAATTTTTTTTAAGCAAGTTTGTCTTGAGAAACATTAAAATAGAGGAAAACTCGCATTTACAGGAATAAATGCCCTTCAATCAAAACTTCATCAAATCACTTACTGGAAAGTGTTTTAAATTATTATCCTTGTGAGAGAAAGTAGTCTTCAATACCTTACCTCATCAGTAACACTAACCAATACATTTTTTATATTATTTTTCAAGTTAATATGCGGGAATTTTGTTAAAATTATATGCCAAGTAATTTTTGAATCTTTTTCTTGCTGATGGATTCAAATTTGACTGAACTATCATGCGTGACATTCAATTATTTGAAAACATAATGTTTTTTTCTTCTTTTCAAAACAGACACATTTCTGCATAGTATATCGTCTTAATTTATGAGTATATAGGGTTTCATAAAATATTCTAAAGCATCTTCAATAAAGACGATTTAATTTACCAAGAAGACGTGCTTGAAAATGGTGCGCTTTTTGTACTTGATTCTACCAGCAGTGCCTGAAGTTCCAATGGCCTTGGTTTCCTCTTCAGACAGTTGCTCCAATGCCTGAAAGAAAAATTTTTTAAATTTTCAATGCAGTGTTCTAAAAATACAGCTGATATGTACATGAATTCTGAACAAAATTACTCAACTATTCTTGATGGCATTTTGGATGAGGCTATTATTTTTGGCTCCAGAAGAGATTAATTTGCAACAACAACAAAAAACATGGACTATTATGTACTGGTTGGAGTCTTTGTGATGGTCTCTTTCACAGGTGTAAGATTCAATCATGAATAAGAGCACTTGAATTCTGTGGCATCAGGTTAAAATAATTTACAATGTTCCAATTGCACTTCTCTATAAGATGGATTTGTTGACAGTTTAAAAATGTGCATGTTATCTGGGCTTGTCTGAGCCCCTGGGACTATGAAGGGAGGTTTTACCCACAAAAAAATTTTGAGCACAGTTAGGGGTTCCAATTGCTTTGCAATATTAAGGTAACTGGCCAAGGATGAATTGTAGAACAAAATTAGGAAGGTTTTTGACTGAGAGGTTTGATGTTGCAAATTTCAACTGTAGTTTTGAGAAAAAAAATTTGGAAAATAAGTTTTGTTTAAAAGCTTGAAAATTTTCTCTAAGGAATCTTGAAATTTTGCAATTGAATCTTGAAAAATTTTAATTGAATCTTTAAAATTTTAAATTGAATCTTTAAAATTTTAAATTGAATCTTGAAAATTTTTAATTGAATCTTGAAAATTTTAAATTGAAATTTGAAAATTTGTATTTACAATGAATCTTGAAAATCTGATATAATGAATCTTCAAAATTTGCTTTATTGAATCTTGAAAATGTATGTAATGGAATCTTGAAAATGTCATGTAAAATGAATTTTGAGAATTTGTTTTAATGAATCTTGAAAACCTCCTATAATGAAACTTGAAACTTTGCAATAATTTTTCTTGAAAATGTCTTATAATGTACATTGAACAGTTGTTGTAAGGAATATATTTTAGCATCATGTCTGCAGTGTTTCCTGGTGGGACCTTTGCAAATACATTCTGACAAATTGCTACAATGGAATTTATTTAAATTTATTTAACTCTTCATCCATGAAAAAGACTCTACACAATTTATAAACCATATCCCTCATACATTTCAAAATAACATAGAAAAATGATTTCTCTTCTGAAAATAAGGTGTTGAAAAGAGAGGATGAAAATGACCTTGACAAGTTTTGGCAAACATCTTCTGGCTAAATCCACCCTTGCTTTCAAATCCTCTCCCAAAAACGACTCTACACAATTTCTAAACCATATCCCTCATACATTTCCAAACATGGAAACGATTATTTCTCTTCTGAAAAGTGATTAAAAATATTGGATGAGAATTACCTTGACAAGTTTTGGCAAACATCTTCTAGCTAAATCCATCCTTGCATTCAAATCCTCTCCCAAAAACGCATCCATATTCATGGTGGATTGCACTTCAAGTTGTTGCTGTTTTGGCTGCGATTGTTTTTGTTCATGTTGTTGTTGTTGTTGAGGCAAAGTTTTTCGCTTACTGTGAACAGTGACACCAACAGGACTTCGTTGGTCCTGTTCAGAGGATGACGAAGATGTTGAAGAAGACCGTCTAACGTCAATCACTGCTGCTGATGGCTGTTGATGATTATGATGCATTTTTAATACACTGTTGGCTAGTGTCAACAAATTTCCACCACTTCCACTTTTACAGCGTTCATGGTTCTTGATGACGTGGTCATCTTCAGCTGATACAGACAAAGACGCGGGATCGAGTTTGTTCTTTCCTTTCTTTTTATGGTCTTGGTCTTGAATACGGCCTCCTGTGGACAGTCAAAAAATATACAGTGAGATCCACACATGCGGACACCTCAACATGTGGACAATTCAACATACGTGCACTTATTTCCCCATGAAAAAAATAATAAAAAAGGCAAGACATGAGGACAATGACTCAACATAGGGACATGTTGAGATAAAATTGCAAATACACTTCAGGCCAAATTACAAGAAACAGTTATTTCCAACCCTAAAATTGATGTAAGAAAAGTTCTTGGGCATTTCTCTTACCAATTCACCATCCATTTTGCTAATTTAAAAAATTACCTCCAGCATAGATTAAGGGACTTCCTTCTCTCTTTTTCACTTGAATGTTCTTTTTACAGTGAATGCCAACATTTCTATTTACTGTACAGAGGTGTCAGTATTCAATTCATCAAATGTCCATATTGTGTTGAAATATATTGATTGGAATCAGTTTAAATTGGGAGACAATTTTTATTTTCATGGAATTATCGTGTGTATTTTGTCCATAAAACACCAATTAAAAATTATTTAATGTAAGTCTAAGCAAAAATGAGACTCAACTTAGGGACATTTTGACTTTGGGACACTCTTGATGCACCAATTACATCCACATCCTGGGGTCACACTGTACAGTAAAACCTCGTCAAATAAAATGAGACATTATTAGGATCAGGGAAAAGTCTTTTCATAACAAAACATTTCTATACAGAAATTAAAAAAGTGTCATTAAGAAACAGTCAGCGGGCCCAAAAAGGTTGGGGATCACTCTGCTCTATATATGATGTGTAAACCCTCTTTTATATTATCTTTGACAATAAAACCAGCCAAAAATTACGTGTTTTACAGTTAGAATACAAACGTAATTTCATTAAATAAAAAAAAAAGAACGGCCCAAAAGATGCACCTTTGTTGTTGGTCTTGTTGACACGCTTGTTATTGAAGCGATAATCCGCAGGTAGTAGAACGTCCCCGCAGTAAAACACGGGATCTTCCTCCTTGTTTTTGCTTCCCTTCTCTTCCCCGGAAGCGGAAGTCGTCAACTTGTGTTGAGGAAACATGAAGAACTTTGGGGATTTCGGGGATTTTACGTGATGGTCACGCTTTTCCGGCAAAGCAGAAGTTTGAGACGATGAAGACATGGACGATGTTCGATGACGGTTTATCTCTGCTTCTGAACCTATAAAAAAAACCGAAAAAGCACAGAAATATATATATATATAAAAAAGCTCGATTTATCTGAGTTCGAATAAACCGTACCCCAAAGTTTTATTAAGCGAAAGGAAAGAGTTTTGATCAGTTATAATATTGAAAAACTTATCTTCCTCTAAAATCTAATATTCGTTATATTTGTATTATTATAAAGATTTAGGTATTTATACGAGTATAACGCACAATTATTTTCCCCAGAAATTTGAACCAACAATTGGGCATTTAGCAAATGATCCTCAGGCATGAATTTTTCCTGACAATTCCTCAAAGTCAAATAATTTCGAAACTAAAATATTTAAATTTATAAATGCAGGTTTAAATGAAAGGTAAGATCAAATTGATTAACCTATGCTTTTTTATGCATAAAATAGCCCTATAACATTAGAAGAAAAAACAATACAGTTGGAATCACTGCACTTTCCACAACAATCTTGTCTATAAGGATTTTCCTCTGCTTATGAAAATTGTTATCTGGTCAAATAAAGTTCTCTATCCATGTTATAGGGATTCTTTACAATGAAATTCTTCCTATAACAAATGTTTTCTGGTCCCTTGAATTTTTTTGCAGAGTAAGTCTACCTGTACACTAGAAATTTAATTTTGAATGCAAAATTCACATTTTATTTGCGTATCCAGTGAACTTTTGAAATTCCTGAAATATCTGGTGCCTGAAATAAAGGAGTATAATGATCAGGAAATCTGGTTTCACAGAAATTCTGTAGCAATCCTTTGATTTTGTTTCATCAACCTATGCCATATTATTTTGTTACAAATCATACTTTTAAGAAACGAATTTTCAATTTAGACTTTATGGGGAATAGTTTATTTTTTGACAAATTATGCAGAAAAAAGCATAAGGTGCCCATTTTACTCAAGGGCTTCTGCTAGTGATTCTCATGCATTAAGCATGGTAACTTAAAATTTGGCAGCCTCTGAGTACCTGTTCATATTTCATGGTTTGCTTCAAAACCTCTTTAAAGCAAGAATACATCATGAGCACATTTCTTTGGCGATAAATGCTTCATATACATTTATGCATATTTTTTTCAAAATTGGCTCACAAAAAAAAATCGATTTGCAAAAAACACATTCATGTATTATGCACATACAAAAACTCCAATTATTTTGCAGTTGTTCCACTGGGAAATTCATATTACCATAATGTACAGTGAGACCCCAAGATGTGGACATAATTGGTGCATAAAGAGTGTCCTGATGTCAGAATGTCCCCAAGTTGAGTCTAATTTTCCCTTAGATTGCAATGCTAATGCATTCAATTGGTTCCCCTTTCTGTCAAAAATATAAATGAGTCCTCAAACAATTTAATAAAAATTGTTTGCCTCAACTTCAAGTAGCAGAAAACTACAGTGCAGAACAAAAGCACATAGAATCTGATCTTTTGGTATCAAAAGGAAATCAAAAAGCAAAGAAAAAGAATAAGCTAGAATATGCACAGATGATAGAAAATAAACTTGGGAAAAAAGAAGCACAAAATCAGCTTGCTTTTGATCATGAATTAGAGTGCATTTATTATGAATTGTTTTTTTAATTTTTGTGAATATAAATAGCTTTATTTGTTCAAAAGATTTCAAAATTAAAAATGAAATGTTTTGATTTTTTAGGGGAAATTTCAGAAAAATGTCCCTAACTTGAGCCAATGTCCACATGTTGGGCCTGATTTTTTTGGTTTTCAAGTGAACCTAATTTGAATTGTCCATATGTTGGGGTGTCTGAATATTGGGGTTGTCACAGGTTGACCAGATGTTGCCCACTAACACGCCAATTAACTTGGGCCTACTGGATGTTGCCCAAGTAGAACAGGCATTGGAAAGTACAAGAAAACAATGTGGCGTACAAAACACCACATTGTCCTTGTATTTTGAATTAAAAACATCTTTTTACAAACATAAAAAATTATCAACACAATACAAGCAGGAATAAAACCAAGATTCCAAAGAAACCAACCACAACAGGCCAGCCTCGGAGATAATGATCTCCAAGGCTTATTCCACTTGTGCCAATTAGACAAATATCATTGGAATTAACTGGATCCTGTGCAAATAACAATTGGACATACCAGCAGAAAGCCTTGAGGAAACTTTCCACTGGAAGAGGGCCTGAACCTGCTCAAATTCATCTGAAGAAAGTGTCACTTGACTTCTGAGCTCTGAAGAGAACTGAACTACTATTATTGTGTGTGCTGACTATTTTCAAACATCATCAAAAGTTGAAGACTGTATAAACCAACGTTGAGGTATTTACCTCAGGCTGTAAACAGCCAATTGTGTATACATCTCTCTTTTGCTTTTCAACAAGGGAAAACTATGTCTTTGCCAGAGAGGCTCAAGAGCCCCTGACAGGGGTCTCACTGCATATATAATATATAAATATATATATATGAAAATCTCACCCCTGACTGTCGCATCCGCCATGTTGGGATGATTCGGTGTCCCAGTCCAATGCAAATTCGTCCAGCTCTGTGACTTGCTGACACAGTGCTGCACAGCCAGCAGCACTGGGTGTTGCTTCTTCTTCTTTTGCTCCTGCTGCTCCTCTACAGCAATTTTCGTCGACACCCGGTACAACGCATGGATTGCCTCAGTCGACGCTGACGAGTGTCCCACAATCGCTGTCGTCAGAAGCGAGTGTCGCAGGGACGGGTGTCGAGGCCAGTTATTGACGGGTACGGAACCCGGCGGGGACCAGGATTCCCTCCGGGATCCATCATAAAGGGGTTCCTCCTGATGATGATGATGATGATGATGATCGTGTTGCTGCTGTTTCTGGCAGGGTTCGTCAGCAGTTGTGATGTCGATGTCGGCGTCGGTGTCGTGTAAAGACAATGAGGAGCCCGAGGATATGAGGGATCGGGATACGGAGAGAGACGCGCTGCGAACGCGGCCCAAGAAGAGCTCCTGCTGCTGTCGTTGGCAACGCTGCTGCTGCTGCCAAATTTCAAATTGCTTGGCTCGTTCTAGTTCTTGTTTGGGATGATGTATTGTTGTTGACTCGACATTGTCGTCGTCGTCCACCTGATGAATACATGCACCATATTTTTATTCAGTTTTTTTTTTGCATTTGACAAACTTTTTTCGGTGATGCGCGGGAAACAAAAGAAGAAGATAAGAACGGCAAAAGAATTGAAATTTGCACTATAAAAAAATCCCTATTCCTCAGAAAATAAAGAGAAACTGAAAATTTTACCAAAACCACAATGTCTTAGAACTTCTTAATTTCCCTTTTTTTAAATGCAAGGATGGGCAGACTTTGGAAAGGCCCGCTTACATATACATTACAGTGAGACCCCCAGATGTGGACATAATTGGTGCATCAAGAGTGTCTGTAAGTTGAATTGTGCCTAAGTGAAGTCTTGTTTTCCAATAGACTTACATTATATATAATTTTTAATTGGTGTTTCATGGAAAAAATATTCTCCAGAATTCCGTGAAAAAAATGTTTTGCCACTTTAATTTTATTAAGTGAATACCTTTTCAACCCAATAAGAACATTTGGAGCATTGAATAGTATACTGCTGTACAGTTCATTGAAATGTTGGCATCTGTAAAAATAACATCCATAAGTCACAAAGAGAGAAAGAAGTCCCACTGTGCAATAGGTAATTTTTTGAATCAGCTGAATGCTGGATGGGAAAGTGATGGGAAAAGTACCAAAGCATTTTTCTTGCATAGATCTTAGGGTTGGACATATCTGTTTCTTGCAATTAAGCCTAATAAAAGTCAATTTTCCTAAAATGCATTGCCAATTTCATCATGCAATGTCCTCATGTTGAGTCAGTGTCCCTATGTTGGGCCTTTTTAAAGATTTCTGTTTGAAAAATACGTGTCCCTATGTTGAATTGTACCCATGTTGAGGTGTCTGCATGAGGGGGTCTCATTGTATTTCACAAAAATTTTATTTTCAAGCAAATTTGTGCTTTATTGAAATTACAGGCTAAAAACAGTGTGTTTTATTCATTTATTTGTGATACATTGAAATTTTGAACCCACAGCCAGCATCAAGGGGTAATTTTGACATTGCTTTAAATTTTTGAATAGAGAACTACAGGGGTTTTAAATTATTTGAAATTATACACAAGACTTTCAGAAGTTTCAACTGCAAAAAAATTACACTTGTCCAGAACTTCGAGAACCCGCTCACGCATAACACCAATTTTGCACGCATTTTCTCGTTATTTTCATAAATTACATAAAAATCTTGTAATTATGTTCCAGGGTACAATATTCTGCATATATCATATCATGTTTCCAATCTTGATGTGAATGCATGGGACATTTCTCTGGGAAAGTTTTACTGACAATTCAGTAGGTTTTTTGAATGTTCAGCAATTTTCAAAATACATATTGAGCTCTACAACAGTGTTCATAAATTTCCTTATCAAAATGGAAAAATTTTAAATGAATTATATACATAGACAGTATGATTTTTTAAACTGGTCGGAAAACATTCACTCACACTTACTCAAAAATTTGCACACTGATAACTTTTGCACAACTTTTTGAGATGCAATATTCTCCCTATTCTCCGTCAAATTGAAGACATCAATTTTCTCTCTTCATCCAAGAAAAATACAAAAGATAATCCAATTTTTAAAAATCTGTTCCGGATGCTGCATACAGTATTTCCACTTTTGAACCTTTGGTACAAAAAACCATTGAACATTTCTGAGGATCACCCATTGAAAAAGTTGGTTTTGACACCAAAAAGTATATATACAGTAATAGAAGTTACAAGTTTATTGTGTTCCTCTTGGTCTAGAGCAAGATTCCCCTTCTCATTTGAGAAAGTAATGAGGTTAAGCAGAATAATTAACCTTCACTGGTGGTTGAGGGAACCTTTAACAGGTTCCCCTACACTACAATACAGAAAATTCCTCAAAATCCTTGTAATGAACCGAAATCAAATCGACCTAAAATAAATTATCCGTGAAACACTGTTGGCCTGATACGATGGAAGCTTGAACTGAGAATATATCCTCGAGACCTCGACACACCCTTCCATAAAAGGATAAGATGGATAGATAGATGTCGCCCGAAGAAGGTTCGCGAAATTTCCTGAACATTCCACAAACTTCTGAATGGGACACCAGGCGCAATTCATGCAAGGCAAATTTAAAATCGCGGGTGTGCATGTGTGCTGCATGTGTCATAATGAATGTATAGATATTTTCGAGTACTGTACTTGACAAGCTGCAAATAATACTGCATCAAAGTTAGAAGAATTGCAGGTACCGATAAGAATAAAAATCTCTACTGAGTTCCAAGAAAAATATTTAAAAAAATAAATAAGTAAAAAAGCACTCAACCGAAGTCCGTCGGTATTCTTATTCTTATAATGTAGGATCTGGTCACGTTCACTTAATTTTTCCTGCATTAATGTCAGAACTGCTTTCGATGTTCTGAGATCCATCAGATTTTTATATCTATCTGCCCAGCAGTCCTGGTTTTTATTAAAACTGAGCTAAATTTCACGATTTTAACCTTTCAAAGTACTGTAAATGTTTTTTAACATTAAGAATGCAGGAATAAGACCCTGAGATGTGGACATAATTTGGTGCATCAAGAGTGTCCCTAAGTCAAGTCTCATTTTTTCTCAGACTTACATTATATAATTGTTAATTGGTATTTTATGTACAAAATAATCAACATCATAATTCCATGAAAATAAAAATTGACTGCAAATTTAAACTGATTCAATCAATATATTTCAACACAATATATACACTTTTATGTAATTGAATACTGATAACTCTGTAAAGTACATAGAAATGTTGGCATTCTCTGTAAAAATAACATTCAAGGGAAAAAAGAGAGAAGGAAGTCCCTCTATGCTGGAGGTAATTTTTTTTAACTTAGTTAAATGGATGGTAAATTGGTGAGAGAAATGCCCAATAAGACATTATCTACATCAATTTTAGGGTTGGAAATACTGTATCAGTTTCTTTTAATTTGGCCTAAAATGTATTTGAAATTTTATCACAAAATGTCCCCATGTTGAGTCAGTGTCCTCATGTTGGGCCTTTCTTATTAATTTTTCAAGGTAAAATAAGTGTCAAATTGTCAAATTGTCCACAATGTCAAATTGTCCACAGGTCAAGGTGTCTGCATGTGGGGGTCTCACTGTACTGTATTTCCTAACATATAAGTGCAGATCAAGGTGTATTTCACAGGTAACTTACGGAAGATGATGGGTCCGGAACTCCGGATAGATGTCACTCATATACTTAGAAAATACAATATTGAAGTTTATTCCCTCAAATACATAAATACACACCCGCCGATAATGGTTCATGCCAACAACATAAATTTTAAAAGACCAATAGGTGTTACAGGATTAGAATCAGTTATCCATTCCCAAACTAGGTTTTTTGAGGTTACTATTCCACCAGAATAAGCTTGTGCATTATAGTGAGATAAAAATCTTGGTTTCCCAGATTCTTATCGTCAACATATAGAAAAATGTAGGTCCACAAAAGTGAGCATCTCGCAAGATCCCTTAGTCGCATCAATTTTTTTTATTTGAGAAACATAATATTGCAGAAGTTGGCTCCACAGTTGCATCACTTATTAAACTCGAGTCGGCGAAATATACGAGAAACAACTGAAGAAACTGAATTTACAAAAATTTTCCACATCGAAGAGAAACAAATTTATCATTAAAAGTCATCAGTGAGAAATTATACTGATGATGCGAGTCTATAGGATTGATCAACTTTTTCGGAGTGGCATAAATTTTCACCGAAGTAGATGAGGAGCTTACGATTGTTGTTCCAAGAATCTGGCATCACAACAGCGGAGCCTTAGTTTTAAATTTTAAATTTTCTGGCTTGACTCGTACCCCAATTAACATCAAGATATAATGAGCAAGTTTTTGCGTACATGCCGTGTATATAGCTATCTTTGAAGAAATAACATCAGGGCTTCCTGGTTATTATGCGCGATTGGGATTCTTTGAAAATAGTTGTTTCAAACTATGCATAAATTTAGTGGAAAGGTTAAAATTTCAAAAATGCATAGCAAATATTCTGAAATTAACTGGCGATCTAATCGGAAGGATTCAGGCGGAAGTGATTGTTTTTTTTCAATAAACCTAACTTTGGAAAATTCATAAAGACACTACATATTTTTATATTGGATTAGCGAGAATTATTTCAAGAGGGATTTTAGGTATGTTTTTTCTCTTCAGAGATGAAACAAATACTTTGGGTCTGAGGGAATTAAGAACAATTCTGCTTTTTTTATTATCTCAGTACCTACTTTCCTGTTATCTCTGTACCTTCCCTCTGACCAATATAACCTGACCTAACCTAACTTCACCTAACTACCTCCCAAAATCAGTTTCTGCAATAAAATTCACAGTTTCTGGTAGATTGTCGTGATTATGAACTTGTCCTAAAGATTTGTCTGGATGGTAGTGTGGTCTAGGAATGAGGTACTGAGATAACAGGAAAGTACCATTGTGGTACACCTCAGTATTGATTCTAACTTTTTAAGTTATTTGAGTGCTGAAAAGATTGACGTGTGTTGGGGACCCACTGCATGCCTCAATTAATTGAGACACAAACCTAATTTAGGGGAAGAATCAAATCAGGTGGAAAACCACTCAAGTAGAAAAAGTCCAGTGAAAATTGACAACAAATTCCCCCTACAAAAAAATCAAAATTTCTGGCACCAAGACATCTTTGACTCAACTTTTTTTTTGTGGCCAATAATCACTGGCCTTTCTCTTCATTCCATCTTTCATCAGAATACTGGATCAAGAGGGTGAGATGAAGAAATCAATAAATAAACAAAAATATAGAATATCTTCATCAGTCCATTGTGTTCTGTTGTTGAAAGCAGTTGTGTCCAGAAAAGGCTTTTTTGAGAAGTTATATATCTGTTGTACACAATTTCAGAAGTCTTGTTTAATGTTAATTTGCTGTGTTGGAAGTTATTGGAACAATTTTGGAATGTATTATAAAGTTTGGATTAAGGATTCTACCAAGAATCCCTGGCCTTGTCCTGGACTGAATCTGCTTTTCAATCCTCTATATACAGTATTTATTTCTTGATCCACAGCCAAAAGTCAATCCCATGTGTTGCTTTTGAATTTGGACAGCAACAAAATGTGACCAAAAAAGCTTATTTCCCACAGATTCAGTTGTTATCTGGACTATACAGGTGAACCTTGATAACACAAACCTCCCTAAGTCAAACACCCCTGAGTCAAATTTCTTTCAGGTCCCCATCTGAATCCCCTAAGAAACTATACATTAAAAAGATCCATAAGTCAAAGGCTTTTTTCCATCAAACATCCGTAAGTCAAATTTTCCATGGCCTGTTGGCCATTTATTTTCTTGACCCAAGAAAGAAAAAAAGCAATAAGAACAGAAATTGGTGTGTTTTAAAGGAGGTAAAAGACTTAATTGTGAAAATGAACACTTGCCTCCAAGTTCAGCATCATTTCAACTCATTTAAGAAGCCATTTAAGCCCCAGAATATCATCATTCACAACTTTGGGCAATTATTTTAAGTCCCCCAGAATAAAGGGCCAGGCTTTCTATTGTAGCTCAAACCTGTATAAGTCAAAACCTCCCTTAGTTGCATTTTTGCTGGTCCCTTGAAATTCGACTTGGAGACGAGGTTTGACTGTACTGTATATAGAAAAGAAATCAAGTTTTGGCAAGGAAAATATTTTCAGGAGCATGAATTGTGTCCGTGTCAGTTTCTTTCTTCTTGTATAAGATACAAACTTCATGATTAGTATACAGTAAGAGAGAATTTTACTGGAAGATGCACAAGAGAATTAATTCAGTTATCAATGCAGGGGCATCTTTAGTGCGGATTGTGAACACGTGATGCTGCAACAAACATGATCTTCAAAAAAACAACTGACCTCAAAACTGGGTTCATAAAATGAATGAATAAATAAATGAATACTTTGTTTCCTGCATTCTTTGATAATGATATCGTAATATCTCAAGATTTAGTCGGCAAATATTTCCGAATTAATGGCTTGAAACTTTTAAAGTACAGTAATGGGAATTACTTAAATGAGACGATTTTTCGTACAGAGAAATTCTCCGTACAAGGACTTTTCTCGGATGGTTGTGGTCTGGAAAACCTACTACTCATTCACGTCATCGCATCGCAACTGCTTCTTAGCAAAATTACATCATTGATAAACAGTGGAATCTCGTTACAACGAACATCGATATAACGAATATTGAATTTTTAAAAATTGTTTTTTTAGGTCCCTGTCCAATAGCCATAATATTAATTGAAACAGTTATTCTTTTACAACGAATGTTTCGTCACAGCGAAGCTATTTTACTGGTCCTATTAACGGCTTCGTTATAACGAGATTTTACTGTCCGATGAAAATTATTCCTTATTTTATGTCCACAAAATAAAAAAATATCCTTTCGTATTCATTCAAAAGTGCTGCTTACGACCTTTGAACGATAGAATCGCAGAATACAACGTGTCAAATTTTTTTTCAATTTGACCAGCAGAAATGTTATTTCAATTTCTTTAGAATTACAGATTCTTGATTGAAACATAGGGATCAGATTGATGTATGAAACTCGTGAACCAACTTTTGAATTCATTAAACAATTTCCATGGCAAGAGAAATAATAAATCATGTCCATGATCTGAAAACTTTTAGTGTCTTCCTTCATATTTTATTCTTACATCAATCTCGAGAATCTTGGAGGAATCCTGATTGAACAGCCGAAATAATTATAAAACTCAGGACAAAACTTTCCGTTTTATTTAAAAAGTAAAAAAATCTCCCAAAGTCTTCAAAATTTTGAATGTTTCCATCGCAATTTTATTATCATCGTCGCTCTCATTTTCGCAAATTTTTCAGAGGGAATACCAATTGATATTCGCGGCGTCATATAAATGACTATTTTGACTATACTTAATGACTATATTTAAAAAGAATTATTTCAATACAAATTCGATATTGACTTACATGATTTACTCAAATCACAGACTAACGATAGAAAATTAAACATTCACTCACCAAATGCAGCCGGATTTCCGGGAACTCGATAGTGCAAGACCCGTAGGAATGCTGCAGACTCGCCGCTTGCCACGACTTTTTGAATCTCTCCATTCTTCCAGGGAAAATTGGATTTCTCGCCAATCCCAATAGCAAAGAAATTCCAAAAATTTCCTTTATTTCATTAAAGATCACTGCGAATGGTTTCTGCGCAAAATATTGAAGAATTTTTTTACATAACCGGTAGAAAATATCATCACTCTGAATCTGCTTCCACTTACAATACGCGAGATAAAAAAAAGTGCGTTTTTTTCGTGCTCACCTAGAATTTCAGCAATTACCCAAATTTTAAAACGACAAAAAAACTTTAAAAACGTAATATTGAATTGATTGAACCGAAAATAAACTAATCCAGAAATTATTGAACATATTCTGTTATTAACATTCAGAGTTTTCTAATATATATTGGAAATGACTTCAACGAAGTGATGAAGGCAACATTCTGTTTCATGTATTCTGCAAAAACCTGTGACCCGAACAGCACCACGTTATTTCACTAAATAGGCTTAAAAAAATATGAAATATCATAGCAAAAACCTTATACAGTACAGTATTAAGGAATTTGAAAATTCTTTAAACTGAGAATCATGGTTTTAATTAAATTTAGGGCGGCAATTTTGCAAGAAAGGGATATATTTAATGCCACGAATTTCTTCTGCGACAGAAAATTTAAGACGACATAAGGCATCATCATTTCTTGTTCTATTTGATGAATTTAGCGTGATTTTTTCACTAAACTTATTTTACTGCTCCAACTAATACAGCTTCATGATTTGTATTATTCATTTATTTTGATACACACAGTGAAGAATAGCATTTTTGCACTGAACATATATAATACCTTTAAGAATACTGTACCATAGCTTCATATTTAAAAAAGTCAATTTTCACCTTTTTAAATATTGCACAGGCCACAGGTTTTGCATGTGTCATATATCATGTGGACAAGCTACAGTGAAAACTCATCACAACAAACTTGTGGGGAATTCAGAAAAATTTTGTTAAAAAAAATTTTATACTGTGATTTTTGAAATTTTTGACTGATAGGAAGATTTTCTAAAAATTAACCCTGCATACATTTAACATCATCCTTTTGTAACCTTTTGAGCTTTTTTGGCATTTAAAAAACTGGAATCTTCAAAAAGAAGTTTGAATGTTAATCACAAATATTTATTCTGAATAACTGGTCAACACCAGCACTTTCTGTTGATTTAAGTTTTTCTTAGAAATTAATAAGGATGGATATTCCAAAAAAGCTTAAAATTTCCAAGCATCAGCACAGGGTTTCTTAAGTATACAAATCCTATTTAGCATGAGTTTTGTTGGGCTCATTTTGTCTGAAAAATAACTTGACAAACCAAAACTAAGCTATTTAATATCCGAACAAAATTAAATCTACTCCATCAGTTTTCTACCTAATTTTGACATTTATATATAGGAAACGTTTGGCATGTTATTCGTAACTTGAATTATACCCAAAAATATTTTGATCAAATCCAAACTAATGAATATGTATAAAATGCTGAACCTCAGCTTTGTCCGCAGTCTTTGCTGTGACGGGGTTGGTCTTTAATTTTCTAACAATTGCAGGAAATAGTTATTTAATTTTAGTATGATTTTTAATTTTTTTTTATTTGCCGGCTATAAACATAATACTGCAGTGCTGTACATGCTGTGAACGTTCCGCGGAACGAACTCGATCGAAAAAACCAGCAAGTTAGTTATTTAAAGGCAATGCATCACGTATCTTGACCATCAATGATGCTTTCTATATAGGAATGACATCAATGGCTATAGCTATAGTATATATAGTATATTAAGTAAGAAAAACATAAAATCCACCATAATCGAGAGACACAATTATAAAAGGGCAGAGACACGCACTAATTGGACCAACGGTTCAGTCGTTTTCTGAGAAAGAAACGCGTTTTTTCCGCTTCCCCGTCTGGTCTGTTGAATTTCTTCTCTTTTCCAACGTGAACAATATACAGTAAATGGAAGCTTTGCATCGCGCATCACGCAGCACTCGATCGTCGATGAGATGAAAAAGGAATTCGAACAGCGACAACGAAGTGCATGAGGATGTGGACACGGGGTATAGTATATAATATTCGGAATATTCAGCATACACAGCATAGGATTCGGGGTCACAGTTCCGAAAGCAATCGTTCCGCGCAATAGACTTTTCCAGTGCGGTTCGAACGCGAAAAAACAAGCGCATTTTACGACTACGTATACGTACAAAAAGAACTTCTCGGAACCACAAAAGCACCGACCCATCACTGTGTAATTGATTCCAGCAGGCATATCAAGAATTCACGAATTATCGAAGGCCTGCAGCATCAGTGAACCGGAAATAACGAAAGCGACTTGAAGACTACCAGAGCGAAAGAATATAGAACTTCGCTTTCTGCGGTGACGGTCACAAATATGTAAAGCGACATCTGCACTATCACGCACGACTTCATCGTCGTCACAACGAACAATTCTTCGCGGCCGAACGCTTGGAACTCAATCGACAATAAGTATCATTCCCAAGCTAATTATTTTAACTTGAACTTTTCACGAATATTTCTTCCCGAATCCCGAGCATATAAGTGAAATTAACAATAATTCTTCCAAGTTTAGTTAGCTTTCGAACAATTTCACAGGAAAAAAACGGGAATGAGGGAACTCAGCATCGTCCGCGAAGCTTTGTCTCTTCCATGCAGCACTGCTGATGAGAAGTGAAAACAGTGTTGCCACCATGTATGATGATGGTTCAACCGCTCCCCTTTCTCTGCGCACCCCTGAGAGCTTTCATGACAGTGAGTAAACGAGTAGGGCTAATTCACTACCAGTGGTAGCGTTAAGAGTTTCGTAGTCCGTGCTGTAACAGTTGTATTATACTGTGTTACACTTGAATATACAGCAGTACAGTATATACAAAGGCGACACCGATTCACAGAATGATTTATAATAAGGAAACATTATCTGCAGGTAATTGAAGGGCGAATTATCAGTATGCTGATAATTTACCCTTCAACATAAATCATCAAACATTATTATTGCTTTTTATTTAGGGTAGACCTCGCCAAAATAAATGGAAAAACTAGACCATATCATGTATTTGCATGCAATTTTATGCAAAAATGAATATTTTGGGACCAATAAATTTAAAACTCTGTTTTGTACGTTCCGACTCCCCCAACACAGTTCATGTCATTTGAAAGTATACTGTAGTATAATATCACAACATTATATTCCACATTCTACATTTTAAAAAATACTGTAATTATACGCGGTGAACTCTCTCTCTATTATAGAGAGTTATGTTCTTGCCAACGTTTGATGCCTTTCACCTCATAGTCTAAGCTTTTGATATTTAAAAAGAAGTTATACTGTAAGCCACTCTTCAATGGGAAACTTATTTGCTTCGAGAAAATCCTTCAACAGAATATGTTGTGCTCAATACTGTATATGGTTTGTGAGCAGATTAAGTGCTGCACCATTGTGGGCTGTATGAGCTGGATTGTCACTGTATGAGCTGGATTTTCAATTATATGACCCCTTCCTCTGTTTGACCCGCAGCTTGCTGGACCAGCGGATTGCCTTTTCTTGTGAGAACAAGCATGAGTGGGGAACAAAAACATGTCCTGCCCCACCCTACTCAACGCACCTGCTTACTTGAATAACCGGTTTCTTGAAATCAGGAGGAAGCATCTCCATCAAGATATATGCTGTTAATAAAAAGGTACGATGCTTTTTTTCCTATCCTTTATTGTTGTTGGAGAGCCTGCCTCAGAGGAATGCCTTTCTTTCTTCATAGTGCTGGATGAGCTGCTGTGATATGAACCTTTTCGAGTTGCTCAGGCCATCATGCTTGTGCACTTGAAGGGCCTGCTATACAGAGTTATTAAACAACCAGTTTTGAATTCATACTGGTGTACCTCCGTATTCAGAACAATCACCTCATTTATATTTCTTTCAATTATCCAGCACAGGAGGCAATTAAGGCACCCAGGTGCTTGATATGTGCATGCATGTCAGATGGAATTCTCATCTTTCTTCATGGATACGCTTTCTTCCGGAATAAACTCCAATGGCATTCATAATTAACGCTGCTATCATTAATTAATATTCATCCATTTACAGTACAGTAATTGATCAGGAAGAAGTGCATGCTCGGCTCAAAAGCATTCCAATCTATATTGATTCAGACTGGTCCAGATATATGACACTATATCAGGTATATGCTGCAGTGAAGGGAAGCAGAATGAACAGCACTAGATATCCAGAACAAAGCGAACAAATGTGTGTTTCGATATCAAGATATCCTACTCTCTCAACTGATAGTTTCATCTAAAAAGGTTTCAATTCGTTAATAAATTTGTGCTGAGGTTTTATAATGAAGAGGTCACTTGAATTTATTCGCGGCTGTACAATTTACCCAACCGAACCGATGCTCATGAGTGCGGAAATGTATTCCAAACTGAGATGTGCTAGCTTGCATGCGCGATTTGTGAGTTAGCTATCGTCGAAGGATTGCAAAATACTGTGCTGTGCATACTGCCGAATGTGTCCTCCGAGGCCCGTGAATCGTTTGCAAGTTAGTGAGTTAGCTTGAAATCTCTATTTTCTGATGACGCCAACGACGATAGTTCGAGTAAGAGCGTGAATGGTGAACCGATCGATGCAGCTCAGTGTTGCAATCTCTTCGGAGCCAGTGGTCGAACAGACAAAAATATCCGGTTGTGTCGATATATGTCACCCGGAGTGAGACATTTCGAGCGACCGCAGTCCATTCATGGGTTTGATTCTGCCATGGGTTCGGGCATCATTGGTATTCCTCGAGATGGAAATTTAGGGAAGCTAAACGCCGAACGACAGCATTTGCCAATTTTCTCGGCAAGATCAGCGTATGTTCACTCCGCTTCTTTTAGGCCCTGAAACAATCCTGTAATTCTCTCGTTTCCCATCCTTCTAGGCTTTTAGAACAAATCGAGAAGAACGATAATGTCATCGTTGTCGCTGAAACTGGCAGTGGGAAAACAACGCAAATTCCGCAATATATACTTGAAAGCAAGCTGAATAAACGCTTGAGAATCGGCGTGACACAGGTACGCGTGATATTCTTCAAAGTCATTCCATCTAAATACAGTTATGATTAATTTTTGTTTCTTATAGCCCCGTCGAGTAGCTGCGATTTCTGTTGCGGAAAGAGTAGCCCAGGAGAAAAGCTGTGAAGTTGGACAACTGGTTGGATATAGTGTGCGTTTCCAAGAAAAAGTTTGCCCTGCGACGAAAATCAAATACATGACCGACGGAATGTTGGTCCGTGAAGCTATTTTGGGTAATATTTGATAGTTTTTCTTCTGAAATTAGAGTAACTTAGCTGGATTTGCTTCGCAGATAAGATGCTTAAGGCTTACTCGTTTATTATTTTGGACGAAGTTCACGAGCGGTCTCTGCATACAGACATAGTCATGGGTATCGTCTATCGTGCCCAACAGTTACGCAAGTGCGATGGTGTTGCTGGGCCCCTGAAGGTGTGTGGCTTATCTTTCGTGTTGTGACTTATGCGTAATAGTTCGCTAATGCCGACCTCAGACAGTTACTATGAGTGCTACGATGGACGCCGAAGCCTTTTCAAATTTCTGGAACGGTGCTCCCATGCTGTACGTGCAAGGACGTGAGCATCCTGTGGACTACCTCTTCTCTGCACAAAAAGTCAATGATTACGTCCTTGGCTGTCTGAGTACTTGTATTCAGTTGCACAAAGAGTGTCCTCTTCCGTAAGTACCCCTGTGATAATACTGTATTCTTTTCCGACATTAGCATCCTCGGGTATATGTATCTGACGTTTGATTCATTCTTCAGGGAGGGCATCTTAATATTCCTGACGGGCCAAGAAGAGATTGAAGAGGCTGTTGCGTCTCTCCGGAATGCCATGAAGGTGCCTGAACTCAGACAGTTCGTTGTGTCTCTAGTTGCGTTTAATGATTTTGTCGATTTGAAAATTGATTTGACAGGAAAGCAATAATAATTTAAAACCGGCGGTCGTATCTCCGCTGTATGCGGCGCTTCCGGATCACATGCAGCGCGAAGCGTTGAAACCGGCGCCTCCAGGGAAACGGAAAATAGTGGTGGCAACGAATGTGGCAGAGGCTTCTTTGACGATTGCTGGAATCAAGCATGTTATTGACAGTGGTTGTGCCAAGATCAAGTGAGTGTTCGTTGAAATGACGGGTTGTTCAGAACCCGCGGTTTCTTTAATCGAAACTTAGCTGAGATGTGCGCGATTTGGTTCGACGCAGGTGAACCGTGAAGTGTGCTCTACAGTACTTGTGTGCCCCCATAATCAAGTTCTGAACCCCGCTTTTACGCGAATATAAGCGCCCCTTTGTTTCCGATTGTAAAAGCTCAAAAACTAAGGGTGCGGGGTGCATATATTTGCATATTCATGCAATTCGCTTGAATATGCGTCTATATCAGGAAATCTTCCTGTTTGCGTTCTTCAAAACGATCCAGCACCTACTTTCTCCAGTTCTTTTGGAATTTAAGTTATAAATGATCAAGAAATGGTCAGCTTTTAGCTGGTCAAGTTGCATGAGTCATGGACCCAAGAGGATGAGTGAGGGTTGTGTTGAACCGTTTTTCTGCGTAAAACCTAAAAATAGTCAGAAATTCCTGGAAGGTCAGAACAGCAGAAAAATAAGTTGGTGTTCATATTCGCCTATTCTTCGAATTTCATTTTTGTGAATGGAAAATCTAGAAGGGTACTTACGTTCGCAAAAATGTGGTAGGTTGATTCCGAGATCAATACTGTACAGTATATGATGAATGGAGATCTGCCTGATCCTGTGAGTGTCGTTTATTGTTGCAATTTTACTTTAATTTTATTAATAATTCTGGAACTGTTCCATGAGAGCGGATGTTTCTCGCATTTTGAACTGTGTCGATAATCATCGATCAGTGCGATGTTACTATCATTAATTTTGTCTCACCAGGAGAAAGGAAGAAAAACAGGTCACAACTTCGGTTTGCTTGCAAATTACTATGGTAGGCCATCGACTGGTCCAAGACTGTGCAGCGCATATCACAGGAATTCTTTATGGACCCCTTGTCAAATCCTCTGAAAATCAAGATCCCGTAGAATGTTCGTTCATCAAGTCTGGAATAGATTAAACAGAGTAAAAACGCGTTGAAAGAGGCATTCTGAGCTTCACGCGATTAAGATTACGGACAATTTCTAACCGCTTTTGAAAATGATGCGGGTCGAGGGGTATTTTTTACTGCTCGCTGTAACTTTCGAGCTTAATGAAGGACTGTGTTGCAAATCTGTGGCTGCACGAGGCTATGGAAAATCCTCTATGCGAGAAGTCCATTATCCGAGATAACAATTTATAGTAGAATCTCGTCGTAGCGAATTGTTCGTTTCAAGGAATTCTGTTTTCAGGTCCGTGCCCAAAAGACATTGTGATATTTGAATCGCTATACTGTACGACAAATTTTTCTTCATAACGAGGCATTTTTCCCAGGTCCCAATAGCATTGTTGTAAAACGATATTTTACTGCATTATGCAATTCCAGGGAATTCGAGCCACGGACAGGACTGGAAACCCTTGCCGTCCGAAAGATATCTCGTGCGCAGTGCGAACAACGTGCTGGTCGCGCGGGTCGCCTGGGACCCGGTTCCTGTCGTGTGATGCTAACCCGAGAAGAGTGGACCTCTCAGCCGGCACTGCCCGAACCCGAATTATTACGATGCAACCTGGCAGGCGTCACTCTGCAATTGTTGGCTGCGGAAGTGCCTTCTCTGGTTTCTTTCCGGCTAGTGAATGCGCCGCCTCGGGCTGCAGTTCGGTCTGCGCTTCGTCAACTCTGGCTTTTGGATGCGGTTTTGCTGGACGACTTGCGTCGGTGTCACGGGGCGACCCTCACACCGCTGGGTTACCACATGTCACGATTTCCCTTGGATCCGAGATTTAGTAAGCTGCTGTGTGACGCCGCAAAACAGGGTTGTTCGTGAGTTGCATTTTTCTGGTATTTATTTTGATTTGTGTTTTTTGTTTGTTTCGTGTACCGTATTTACGCGAATGTAAGCACCTCTTTTTTCGAATTTAAAAGGTCAAACGCTAGGTGTGTGCTTATATACAGTTTAACCTCGATGACCTGATCTTCCCTATATCGATTTTTTTCCAAGTCCCTGTCTGAATTACCAAAGAAAAAAAGCATTAAAAGCCTCCCTAACTTGAATGCTTCCCCAAAAACCTCCATGACTTAACTTTCTTGAGGACTTTTGTCTCTAATTTTATTGACGCAGGAGAAAAAATGAATAAAAATGTAACGTGGAAGTATTTTGTAAGGAAGTGAAAGACCAAGTAGGCAAATAAATCCTTGCCTCCAAGTTCAGGATCCTTTCAACACATTTAAGAAGCAATTCAAGGTCCAGAATATCACGAATTATAATATCCTTTAATTTGTATTTCTTCCCCAACACAAATGCTTGCTTCCCTAACTCTAATTATTTTGCTGGTTCCTCGAAATTATACGCAAAAGGTTTGACACTATCCGCTTTCTAAAGAAATTCGCGTAAATATACATCTACATTGGGAAATCTTCCTGTTTGCGACCCACGAAACGATCCAGAAGTTCTTCTCTTCAGTTATTTTTCAATTTAAGTTTAAAAGTTGAAAGATTAGAACAATCAAGAAAAGGTCAGCTTTTAGCACATGCATGAGTCATCGACTGAAGGGGAGGAGGGAGAGTTTTGTGACTCCGTTAATTTTATCTTTTATGTGGAAAAAAATTAAGTTGGTAATTTTAGGTTCCGGGAACGTCAGAACACTAGGGAAGTTATACGGTATTCGCCTATCATTAGTATTTCAATTTTCTGTATTAAAACCCAGGGGGAGGGTTACTTAAAATCGCGTAAAGGCGATATTTTCCCACTTAATCTTGAAAATTTGACTTTTTTCGCTGCAAATGCCTATTCGAAGCCTGAGCCTGGAGAAAATGACAGCTTAAAAAAAAATAAATGCAATATCGTTTGACGAGCATTCCAAGTTTGTTTGTCCAAGAACAAACAAACTTCCACGTCCGTGTGAAAGGAAGTTGATGGAGTCGAAAGATCAAACATTGCCTTTTGAAGATGCTCCAGTGGACTTGAGGAGTTCGGATGACGTATTGTGCTATTATATATACCAGCTGTGAACAGACGAATTTTCCAATGACAAATGCGATTTCTGCTTCTTTTTTTGTTTTAGAGCCGACGTGATAACCATCGTAAGCTTGCTTTCTGCTGAGCAGTTATTCACTTCAAGGAGAATCAACAGTGGTGCTAATGGAGGAGGATCTGCGAATGACGATGGCGATGCGGTGGCTGCTAGGCGAGCAAAATTTGAATCAGTTCACGGAGATCTCCCGACTTATCTCCGTGTTTTTGGACATTATCGTTCCGTTTTGAAGAACTGCAAGAAGAACGCTTTTGGAAATGCTTCGAGCAGTCCACAACATGTGAGATTGTTTTCCTTTTCAAATTTATAATATTTTCGGGAGATATTTTTGTCTAGATCCGCTTTAGGTTTCAGTAGCATTCACGGGATACTTTGAATTCATATACGGAAGCGATGAGTGAATGAATTACTTTATGCAGTAGTACCATATTTTGCGCTCTAATGCAGAAAAGATGTTGATTCTCTCAGTTTTGCTTCCTTGTGTAGCACTATGAAAAAAAGAAACGAGGTTCTAAAAAAAAAAAAATCCGCTCTGTTACGTTTCATATTCTCGATAGGCATTCATTCGAAAGTACTGTACTTTTCTGTGGCTTACTCAAATTGTTGCTCATTTTGAAAAATTCTTCTTCGATATTTTTTCTTTTATTTTTTCGGGTTTCTTCGTCGAAAAAAAAGTTTTTGGGCTTATTCTTCGCCGTGAATCGGATTAGGTTGCGCGAATGTGATGAGATTCAATAAGATATTGGTCTTTAATGTTGAATTNNTAGGGTTTCCTTCAAAATGCTAAGCTACCTAATCCAACGTTTTTGGCCTTTTCTTCGCCTTGAATCGATTAGCTTGTTAGGTAGTCATGAGATTTTTGAAGATCTAGTGTATTAATATTGTATTCCCGTTTTTCCTCGAACATATTTAGTACAGTACCTTTTAATCAAGTTCCACATGCACTTGAGTAAGACATGCAAACAGGTTTTTCAGTCTAAAATTTTCTTTAAATCATATCCCTGAGTAAGACGCGAAACCAATTTTTAATGACTCTGAAACTGCAATATTTCGAAAATAATAACACAAATTTGAATTTAGGCATAAATCGTTAATTATTCCAAAATTTCAGATCATAATCAAATATTTTGTAATGTACACCTGAACTTCTAAAAATGTATACCCACCCATGCTCGCACCCCTCAATTTTGAGAGAAAAGATGCGCGTGGTACGTGTTCATGCAGTACAGGTATTTAAATCTCTGATTTTTTTCGGCCGTTGCTGCGATCTTTTCTTGTACAGTTCTGTGACGAGCACGGACTAAGTTATCGTGCTTTGAGTTATGCCTGGGAAGTTCGACTACAATTGCGACAACTCGCCGAGTCCAACGACTTGTGGAACAACACCAACAACGGCAACGAAGAACGTCTGAGCCAAGTCTTGAGCGAAGCCTTGTTCATGAACTGTGCAGAGCGGCAAGTGGATGGTTCTTACGCTGTCGTCGGCACGGGTGAAACAGTTCGAATCCATCCTTCGTCCGTCCTTTTCCGTCGTAATCCGGATTGCGTGTTATTCGTCGAGCTGGTGGAGACGAGCTCCAAGTATATGCGACATGTGACCCGGATTGACCGGCAACTTGTGGAACCGAAGCTCTCTCGCATCCGACAGGTCATCCAGGCGACGATCTCTTCGAAGCGGCAACAACAACCCGCCTGACCCATATGATTTCGCAATGTGTCGGAAGAAAGAGCTTTGAAAGAATTCTCAATCTTTGGAGCATTTGATATTTGTTTCCAGGAAGAATTTGTTCAGGTTTTTTTATTCGCTGTTGAAGTGCGAGTTCTTGGCCGGAAAATACGCTTGTTCTTTTTCGTAATTTATACAGTTTTGATTCAGATTTTGCCCCCGATACTTTTTTGAAGGGATGACTTGAGCGAGAGCCCGATTGACTAAGACTTATAAAAGGGGGTATACAATATCAGAAAGTTACTTTGTCTGTAGAAATTCGTAATTTATGTGATGAATTATCGTTCGTGACAGTGACGGACTTTCTTGGTATTGGATTTTCCTGAGATTTGCAATAGTAAAATGTTTCGGTTTTATTCCGAATTCGAAGCTTCTTTTTGTGTGACGATTGAGCTTCTCTGAAAGTTCCAATTCAATCAGTGCTTCGAGAATTTTTTTTTTGAATTTTCATGAAATTATGTGGACGAAGTTTTCCTGATTTATTCAATTCTTTTTTAACGCTCTAAAATTTGTAACGCCAATCTGTTTGCAAGAATGCATGCATCTCATCCAAACTTTGTGAAATACGTAAAAAAAATGTTGACCGCGGAATTTACCGCAAATAGGGCTAATCTCGGTGCCGAAATTGTTGGGAAAATTTTCTCTGCCTTTTTTGGAGCACAAATTCAAGTTTCAGGGAATGATCTCCTGAGATTGATTTTCATTACCGAATGTTGGTCAACTTGATTTGCCGGGCGACTTTTCTGACCAAAGTTCTCGCTTTTACTGTTAATGCGAAGTCATCAGATTCCAATTTGATGGGATCATGATGTATTTTTTGTTTACTTTTCTTTGCAGGGATTCCCGTTCAACGCGTTCATTTCAAGTGATTCGTTTGTACGTTGTGTTGTGACGTGCCAAGTCAGTGTACGGAAGCTGTCAATTTGACAGACGTTTCGGGGTAAAGATTGTCATATCATTTATTCGGAACCATCGTTTAGTTTATCTTCGCTGTTGGAAGCCGTTCAGTTGAAAAATATCTTAGCACAGTCTAAAATAAATTTTACATGTAAAAAAAACCGAATTATTATCTTTGACTTGTGAGATTTTCCAAGTTGCCTTATTTTGTTATCCAGCGTAAAAAGTAATTTAAATTTTTCAGTGACCTCAATTTTTTATTCATTTAATTTTTTTTCGCTCCGAGGAAAGTTTATATTTGTGACGTCAATTTTGAGATTTGCCAACTTCCGAGAATTTCACTGATTTTCGGACATTTTCAAGGATTCGGTGGCGTTGAAACGATGTACGTTCACGATGTGATGGCGTGTTCTTTCCCGCAATGGTACTTGGACTTTCACGAGATCACCATTCCGAGGTATGTAATCAAAATTGTTAATCCGAATGAACCATTGAACTCCGATTATCTTTGCTGATTACACGCTATATTCGTCGAATGATGAAAAGTTTTTCGAAAATGACCTGATACGAGGATATCGTACAGTTGAAATTCGCTCTAATATGGAATTTCGGATCCTGTAATTGAATAATACTGTACCTTGAAATAATGCTGAATTACGAAATGCAAATGTGCCATGAATCCCTTCAAAAGGTCAGTGTTTTATCCGAAATATTTATCCACGAAGCTTAGTAAATACTGTACAGTATTATAATGCTCATAATTTTGAGTAGAATCTCGTTACAACGAAACTTTTGTGTCTTCAGAAAAGCTTCGTTTTAAACGATAATTTGGGGGAACGGAATTAAAATTAACATTCTGGCCATTGGACGGGGGCTGAAAAACAAATCGTTTCAAGCGTCAATTCTTCATAAGATTCGTTGTAACGGGATTCTGCTGTTGTTATAAAGCTACTGTACGGCATATATAATGGCTAATGGATTCAGTATGAAAAATTGAAGTATGTAAAATAGTTTTTTGTGCATTTTATCATACGAGGTGAAAATAGGTGACAGTGGGAATACATGATGTAATGCGTGCATTTTCTGGGGTACCACCGCAAAGTAAATGCTTTCTTTCCTCGTAGAATAAAATATGGATAATATCCCTGGACCGGATAAGCTAAGATCTATATTTTATATATATGTATATGTGTTTCCTCTTGTTTCGTAGATCACCGAAGCACTCACTCACTTACTTATCTTTCCTTCCTATTGAAGCGTGTGTCTGCCGTTGTCCGCCGACTTCGTTGCCTACCTTCGTGAAGACGGGCTCATTTTGCCTAAAGAAGCCATTCCTTCTTCTGACGCGATCGTATCGAATCGAAAACGTTCTTCCTCGTCATCATCGTCGGACTGGTCAGACAGTGACGACGAAAACGACGACGAGACGGAAATCCCTTCTTTTCCGGAATTGGCGGAACTCGTGACCAAGTCGATTCGTGAGCTCGGTGGTGCGGTTTTTGCAAAGCTCAACTGGAGTTCGCCGAAAGACGCGTCTTGGATCGGACTCAACCGATCGCTTCTGTGTCACACCTTTGGAGACGTTGTGCAAGTGCTGAAAGCGTCCACTTTTGTTCAACACGATCTCGGTGACCCTTTTTTCCACTGCGTTGATAAGCGGGATGTGGACTGTAGCGTTTCTTATTACCTCGTGCTTCGTCGGTGGATCGATGTCAATCCCGCGACGGAGTTCCGGTGTTTTGTGAGGAACAGACGGCTTATTGGTGAGAATTTTAGTGTTGGATGCGGGTATTCAGTCAGTTTTTTGTTGTTATTTGGCTCTTTTCAAAATAACCTATTCAGAAATGAGCTGCAACAAGGTTTTTGTTGTTCGAGCTAACAATCTGAAGTTTTTTTTTTCCAGGAGGATGAGGTTTTTTGAGAAGTTATCTGTGCATTTTTCTTTCCAATATTTACTTTTTGTATGTACTGTACTGTAGCAGTTACGCAGAAAATACAGTAAAATCATGTTGGAACAAATACAATTACCACACATTTTTCAGTAAATAAAATTTTCTTGTGTTATATCAGAAAGCCCAAGGAGTAAATTTTAAAACAATCTTGTTATGAAAAAAAGAACTCTTCAATTCCAGTTATCAAACTTTTTGAAAAATTCTCCAGGTAAAAATTTCCTGACTAAGGCAGGCAAAGTCTGAAAGTTCTGATCCCAAATGTGACTGACTGGTTCTTGTAGCATGAATAGAAGCTGTAATCAATGACAAACATACTTATAACTGTTTTCACAAATCATCCTCACAGAATGAAGAGATGGGTGCAACTGATGGAAAGCATGATTGAAGCTAATTTTTTTTTTCTGAAGACCAATCAGATTTTTGAACATTAATAAAAATTCTGAGAATACCCGAACATTTTTGTAGGCAGGTCTGATGTGAACATTTTTCCGGTCGTTGTTTTGAAGATCCCCGTATAACAGATTTACTGTATACAGTATTAAAACTTTTTATAAAATCCCCAAAATTGTGTTTCACTGTGATAAGGTTTTACCGTACCTGTAGTTTTATGGTACGATTGTAAGTCCACCGAGTAATATGCTCTTGTCTGGTATTGCCCATCAGACGTGGTTAACCAAATGCTCTTCTCTTCCTTTTCTACCATACTTTCCTAAATCTTTTAACGAATGATTTAATCCTCTGCTTGATGCAACGTGTATCTTGTTCCAGCCATTTCTCAAAGAGACATGACTACTCACTACGCGCACATGACTGGTGAGAACGAAGAAATCAAAGGGGACCTGAACAAGTTCATGACGCTGAAGTTGAAGCGATTTTCTTCGGACAGCTGTGAGTAAATCTATGCGGTGCGTTTTTGTTGAGGCCTGTGGTCGAGTTTCTGAATCTCATGCTCTTCTTGCCTCAATCTCAAGTACTTTACAGTACAACGAAACGTCATTAATTTAAATTTTGTAGAACATTTTCAAGAGTTAGGCTGTGAGTAAGTCTATGGGTACGGTATGTTTTGTTGAATCCCGAGTTTCTGATTGTTCGTCCCGTTCTTTTTGCCTCAATCTCAAGTATAACGGAAGGTAATTCATGTAGAATTCGAAAATGTAAATGTAGGAGACATTTACGAGGGTTGTCCCACGTGGGTGCGACCTTGGTTACAGTATTTCTAGACTAGGTATCACTAAAAAATAATCAGGGTATAGCCCATGAACTTGTATTGTTCTGGGATTTTTTTTATTCGTACAATTTTTTTCAATTCACATCATGTTGATGCGTGAAAACTTTCCAGTTACTGCTAGAGTTCTCCCCCCATGTCACAGATTGCTAAAATTCGTCAGACCAAATGAAAAATGGAAAATTTTGTGTTGTTTTAAGCATTCTCGTTTCTGTATTTTTATTTTATGGCTTAAACAACGTATTTCAATTTTCAGCTGGCCTGACAAATTTTTATTTCCCTGTGACTCTAAAATGGGTGAAGATGTCTAGCCGTACTTGGAAAGTTTTCTCATCATGCGGTAAATTTAATTTTTATACGAAAATCCCAGAACTTCGGAATATCATGGACTTCATCGAAATTTTTTTTTTTCAAAGTCATGCTTACTCTTGAAATAACCAAGGTCGCGCGCAAGTGGGATAACCCTCGCATGTTTTGACAAGTAAAATGCCGGAAACCACGGGGTTCAACAAAAACGGAACCTGACTTTTCTAGGCGTACGATTTTGGATTAATTTTCGCTGTTTTATATCAAGATGTTTTCGACGTTTTCTCAACGGATTCCGGTTGCATAACATTGCTGGACTTCAATCCCTTCGGCGGGGCAACTGACGCACTGTTATTCAACTGGACGGAGTTGACATCCGATGATGATGATTCATCTGAAGAAACGCAAATACGCTTGGTAGCGTCCGGACAAGAGATGAAAGTTCCCGAGTATGCTTCTTATCAGTTGCCTTTGGACATGGTCGACCTGATGACCGGCTCAGACCCCAGCAAGCTCATTGACTTGCTCAAGATGGTTCGTATTCGTTGAAGCATTTCTGAAAGGTTTTTTTTTTCATTCCTCACCTCTTTGTGTGCGTATTTTTTTCTTGTTGCTCACCGTGTTGTTCACAGAAAACGACGAGAGGCCGTGCTGTTGGAAATGTATCTGACAGTGAAGCGGAGGAGGAGCCCTCTTGAGTGATCGAGTTTTTTTATTCATTGAGGAATTCGCGTAAATTTCAAACAATTAAAGTCTTCGCATTTGCTGATACAGTACTTTGTAATCGTTTTTACTGAATAAGTCTCAGGTCTGAAGGCTCTGTGATTGAAATCCGAAAAGCGGCCCCCTTTTCGCTGCAGGATCTCGTTGCCTGCTTGGGAATCTTCGTTGAAGCACTTGTCACTTACGTTTTTCTTACCCTCCTGTCGCCTATGCTTTTCCCTTGTTCGTTTGAAATGTTTCTCCAAGACGCGGATTGATTGTGAAATTAGATTCTAAAACTGCCGTTTTCTCGAATTTAATCCAAATCATCTCCAGTGCTTATTTACCGTAGAAATGCTATGCTAACTCGTATGATAAAATTCTCTTCTGAAAGGATTGGCAAAACGATGAGACTACGTGTTGAAAACACACCTGTGATTTTTTTGTGGCGTGTACTCGTGTGTGGATTTTTTGGGGTCTTTTGGTGCTCATCCCGTGTCCGGAATGGATCGTGACCCCGCACCGTTTTTCGAGTCCACTGGAAAAATCTGAATGTTTTGCGTATGAAAAAAGCTTGTACTTTACCTGAGGTCTTCTCTGCGCACAGGTCCACGTGTGTTTTTTTTTTCTTTTGCGCGAAAACTTTGTCGTATGATGAGGCGAAATGTGAGACTTGAGTGATTGAAGGATTTTGAGTGCTGGCTCTTGTTTGAGCAGGTTTTTTGTGTGAGATCATTGTTCTTCGTCAAGGTGAGTGTCATTTTTGCAGCTATAACTCTGTAACTAAATTCATTACAGTTTTTGAAAAATTGACTCTTTGGCTGCAGATAGACGAAGGAAAAAGTCTGAAGCCATGGAATGGGTCGAGATCGTGGAGCCCCGAACCAAGGAGCACATGTACGCCAATCTAACTACTGGGGAATGTGTTTGGGAACCACCTCCTGGGGTACCTGTGTAAGTATTTCTACCTGGTTACTTATGACGATATTAAAGCCCTCATTTTTAGTCTTCTCAAAAAGCTTTGCAATGAAAAATATGTGCAATCTGTACAATGAAAATGAACTTGTTGTACGTTGGAATGAGAAAACCCCATTTTTTTGTCGCCCTAATTAATCATGATTTTTTTCATTCTGTGATGTCGCTTGAAACGTTGTAGATTTCAATAGGTCAAAGCTTGATTGAAAAGGAAAATTTGCGTTGAATTTAGCGTTAAAATGGAGAGGATTGAGATTCTAACGTGAACTTTTATCTGTCAAAATTATGATGGCTCTCTATTTCAGAAAAAAATGGGCGAAGTTAAAAAGCCCGAACTTGTCGGGATAATCTTATCACGGGAATATCGAAGTTGTTATTAAAGTGCTTTTAAAATTGTGGGATATTTCGGCGACGATATTTCAAATATCAGCAGATTTTAAAATCAAACTAATTTGTCTGCCTTTTGCTGAAATACCTTTTTCCTGTGCTGTGATATGAATTATAGGAAACGTGCGGACGACAATCAGTGGTGGGAACTATTCGACCACAACACGTCAAGGTTCTATTACTACAATGCGTGTTGCCAGAAGACCGTTTGGCATCGGCCGCACAACTGCGACATCATTCCGCTTGCAAAACTGCAGGTATGGGACTCCAGCTAATTTTTTTTTTTTTATCTTCTTTCGTCTTTCTTTGGTTCGAATGGTTTTCAGAAGGTTCGCGTCCCTTCCATTTTTGCTAATATCTAGACTCCGAAAGATACGAAAAATCATTTGATATAGATATTCAACTTGAACAGGCTTCTTTTTAATCTTCAAGCATTTTGAAGTTTTTTTTTTTCTGAAGATTGAAAGACAGTGACATGTCATGCACGCTCTTTTCTGGATCTATGAAGTAGGATTTCGCAAGCGGATTTAACTCTGAAGTGCGCTTTAATTTATTTTGTATTTTTAGCGTAAATAAGGACTATCGTTCAGTTGGATTCTTATCCTGAAGTTTGTGCATTTTAAGTAAGCAAAAATAATTTATTTTGAAACAGACATTGAAGCAGAATACGCAAGTGCGAGAAGACAGAGCCTTGAACAGAGATGCGGACGAGGACGATGGCTTCAGCGAGGCGCCCCGTGTCAACAAGGTGATGGTGTGTTCGGAAACGCAGACGACGCCTCCGTCACCCCGGAAACACAGCGGAGTCGGCGGCGGCGCCCATCACCGCCACCATCATCATCAGAGTAGACACCGCCAGCGACACGGGTCCAGTGGGAAAGAAGCGCAGCTCGTCCCGCCCTTGTCCTCGTCTTCACCGCCACCTCAGTTGGGCTCTGCGCAGTTGGCCTCTCGGATCGGGAAAAGTGCGAGTCGCAGGGACACTGGCACCGGCACCACTAATTCGTCAGTGTTGTTGGAGTCGCCTCAGTCGACGTCTAGTCATTCGTCGTCACCGACGCATCATCGAGTCCTGGGGGGAGGTGCTGGGACGGATACCCCTCCGCTGGTGCCGACGATGTTGGGAGGGTGAGTTGGAATACAGTAACCGTGGGGGGGCCCCCGAGATGCGGGCGTAATTGGTTCTTGGGCCTTGTCGTATGTCGGAGCGTCCGTATGGCGGATCACGTTTTCCCATAGACTTCTAAGGAAACATACCGTATTTAATTGGTTCTCCTGTTCATCAAAAAAAAAAAAAGAAAGAAATAAAGTCCCAAAAAAGTTGGATACCATTTTTTTCTTAACTTCAACATACAGAAAATAACCGTGCACAAGAAACCCACGCAGAATAATCTCATACCAGTTTTTGAACGGGATTCGCGTTTCTATTAAAAACGTGGGACTCTTCATAGTGCTCATTATGTAGCGTGCGTTTTGTGTTTGTCCTGTTTTCGGAAATTTCCGTTGATTTTAAAGTATGTGAAATACAGTATTTGAGTTTTTCTCTGAAGTATGTAGGAAATATTGTTTGAACGTTGTGAACGCTGAAAAGCGACAAGTAAAGCTTGTTTATCTATCTACTCTGAAGGATGTTTAATCTTCCTTTCGAAAGATGTTTCTTCTTGAAATGTTATACATGTACTTGGAATTATATCCTAAGGAACCTGCCCGAGTTTCGTTGTGTTATGTAACATAACATGCGTTGCGTCCAGCCGTAATACGTTTTTCAAACTGCGTTTCTTTTTTTTGTATTCTAGTGGCGTGGGAGTGGGTGAGTGGTTTCTGCAACGAAGAGACAGCGGGAGCCGACCCCGAGGCAGCGGTGGCGGTGTTGTTGTTGATCCATCCGTTTCCGCATCCACGTCCGCCGCCTCGCTGCCTGTCCTCGTTGGCCGGAGCTATAGCTTCTTGTCATCGTCTGGCGGCAGTCGGCACGGCGGCGGAGATTCTTCCCTCGAAAAGAAATCCCTTGGTTCCGAGTCAACCCCGCAACCACAACGGCGGAACAAGCTTGTGCACAGCGGCAGCAGTAGTGGCGGCTCCCGGGGAATCGTCGTCGACGGATCTTCTGGTGGTCAGTACAGTCGAACTTCAAGGGACCAGCAAAACAAATTTCGAGTTGGGGAGGTTTCAAGTTACGTAAACAAGCATTTTTGTTGAGGGAAAAAAAAAGAATTGCAGGAAATTGTAATTGGTGATATTCTGTGCATTAAATTGCTTTTATAATGAATTAACCGAATGCTGGAGGTGAAGGCAAGGGTTTATTTGCCCAGTCAGCCTTTCACTTCCTTTCAAAAAAGAGGGGTTGAATTTATTTTAATGCGCGGTGAATCTCGAATAACTTAAACTATCGCTTCAAACATAATCCAGGTAACAACGTGGAAGGTTTTTGCACGCCGATGCTGTATCGACGCCAGAAGTCTTGCGACGCGTATTCTTCTCCTGCAACCAGCTCAGGCCTAAATCGTCACGCTCGTCTTCCGCCTGCTCCACCGCCACCAACCTCGATTCGTTCCAACATGCCGCCAGCAGACCCCAGCAGCAGCACCAACAACAACAACACCAGCAACAAACTCGGCTCTCTTTCTTCCGGCTCCACATCCTCGTCTTTCAAATGCAAAACTGGCAATTCCGCCATGAGCAGTGCTTCCATACCCCCGGGCCTCGTGCTGACGACGTCCGGCAATAAGCAAATGGCTGTCATCTCGCCGAATAACATCAGACCCTCGCGATCGCTTCACAGTGGACTGGTGAACAAGGCCGGAGGCACAGAACCTGACGAGCAACCGAGGAGGACGAAGTCCAAGCAAACATCGAGGCCCTCTAACCGAGTGCGAGACGTTTACGAAGAAGAAGAAGACGATATTGGTTCCGCATCGGCGGATTTACGGAATCTTGTACCTTTGGAACGGTATTTGTTGGAACAGAGGAAATTAACTGGTTACCGGTTCTTGCCGGAAGACGACGACGACGAAGACGAAGAAGATGACGATGAAGAGGGGAGGATCCAAGGAGAGCAACAGAGACGAAGACGAGGCTGTGGAAGACAGCAGCGAGAAAGAGTGGCGGGGGCTCGACGGGGACATCAGGATGACGTGGAAGATGAAGAAGACGAGACGAGATTAGTCGAGTTTGATGATTCGGATGAATTCGCGGATGACGAGGAAGGAATGTCGGCAGCGTCGAGTCAAGAATTCCTGGACGACGATGCATATCCGGAGGAAGAGCGGGAGACCTACGCGCGATTCCGTGGCGGTGTTGGTGGTAGTGTTCGGGATGGCCGCGGTGGTGGTGGTGGTGCTGGTGGAGATGAAGATGAAGAGCATCGGAGTTACGTGTTCCGTCCAATATCGAGCAACACTGGTGCTGGAGTTGGTGGTGGTGGTGGAGGAGGAGAAGGAGGATCGTCGAATTATGACAGTCCTGATGAAGATGCGGGTCCTGTTTTGGCACTGAGAGCGTCCTACGAGCGTGATGGTGGTAATGAGAGCAGCAGGAGTAGTAGAACGAGATCCCAAGTTCCTCCTCAGATGTTGCTGAGACCGTCGTCTGCGTCGACTGGGCTCCAGAATAGACATCCGCCTCCGTCCGAGCCCCACATTTATTCTCCGGTCGTCGAGATACCATTCTTCAATAACAAGGTATTTAAAAAAAAATGGAAGAACCATGTCTTCTGAGAAGAACAGTATCATGATTATTTTTATTTTGAACGTGGATGACAACTATTGTAGTTAGTTGTATTGGAAGTACTGTACTGGACTCCAGTAGTTTTGCCTACGGCAGTTTTTTCTGTGTAACGCATTTTTTTTTCAGGTCCCAGCAGACCCTACATCAATGAAAAAGCTTTCCTTGAAGCTACAGTGGGACCCCGAGATCTGGACGTAATTGGTCCTTATCCCTTTGTTGGAATGTCCGCATGTTGAATCACGTTTTCCCTCAAGCTTCAATGGGATTATATTTAATTCGTTCCTCCGTTGATCAAAAATTAGAAAAGAGTCCCCCGAAAAATTGAATAAAATAATTTCTCCCAACTCGAGAAAAAGAAAAAACAGTGCAGAAGAAAACCATGCATAATCTGATCCTCTGGCATGAAAAGGCGCCAAAAAGCTAGGAACAAGCGCAATTACAGTAGTCTCATGCTGTGCTTAGGTGATGGAAAGAACCCAGAAAAAATGCACAAAATTAGCCTGTTTTGGAATACTGTATGTATGCATTTAATTTAATTTATGATCAAATTTCTTTTTTCATTTTTGTGAGTAGAGAAAGCTCTATTACTGGAGATATCCAAATTTTGGAAAAAATATGTTCTCCATTTGTCTAGAATTGTTGTTGATGAAATGTTCGTATCTTGACACTATGAGGAGATTTTTTGTCTGACGTGCTTACAATTTTTTTTTTTCAAATTGGAATGTCGGGGCCCCGTGGCCAGATCATTTTAGTTGGGGGGGGGGGGGGGTTTCTTAATGATTGACGCAAGAGACTGCAATTTTCTTCGTCTTTACATGGGTGTCGCCAGCATTTCCCTGGACTTCGCTACGTCTAAATTATATCGTACAGTATTGCGTTCGGTCCGGGTTCAGGCTTTTTTTTTTTGGTGATTCATTTTTTTTTTCAACGCCCGATATGCTTTTCTCCGTAACGGAGTTCGAAACGTCCATACGTTTGGTTCGGAGAGGTTGCTCGGTTTTGGTTGTGTCGCTTTTGTTCGGTTCAGTGATTCAAGCGACATCTACGTGACATTCTATTACGATCAGAAGCGTTGAATTATTCTGAAAATAAATTGGGTCTTGATTGTTGTTTTTGTGCAGCTGCCGCAGCCGCCATCCGTCATAAGCGCTCGCAACGGAAAAATCTGCGACCTGACCGACGGCCGAGGTGACATGACATCTGGCGCCGGTATCGGAGACGGCGCCCATGGAGACGTCGCGGATCGCTACGTCCAAGAAAACCTGAACGTGCAGAAGCGCGGGTTATTTCGCAAAAGCGTTCCAGTCCGCGAATTGCTGTCCTGGTCCAAGGAGGCCATGGCCCAGCCGTTGCTCGTCACTGCAGACAAGACGTTGCGCAAGGAGAAACGAGAGCTGTTTAAGCTCGTGCAGATTTACATGAGCGATCGGCGTGCCAAAATCGGCATGACTATTTCCTCGGTGGCGCATAAAATCGTGAGCGCGGGTTGCAGAGACCCGCGGCTTCGCGACGAATTGTACCTGGATTTGTGCAAGCAGACGCGGGAGAATCCCCGGAGGGAGAGTCTCCGAAGGGGCTGGGAACTCTTGTGCATTTGTCTGGCGTTTTTCCCGCCGTCGGCACGGGATTTGGCGCCGTTTTTGCGTTGGTACATTCAGAAGCATCGGCATCCGGATTGGAACAATGTGTCTGACGTGTTGCGGTGGCCCATTCATGTCCAGGTATGCTATTGTACGGTATCTGCGAATACCGTATTTACTGTACTTTCGTACCATGCACCCTTTGAGTGAGAAACACGACTAAATTTCCCACCCTAAAAGTTTGATGCAATCCAACCCCTGAGCAAAATCCTCTAGGCCAGTGTTCCCAACCTATGGTCTGCAGACTAGTGCCAGTCCACAAAAGTTTTTTGTCAATCTTAAAATGTTTTTGCAGCATGATAAATTGATCAAAATTAGCATTGAAGTCTGATATATTTTTGAGAAATTTTGGAATGACGATGGCAGTTGAAGTTTTTGTATTAAAAAGAAAAGTTGACTCTTCCATTAATAACACTATTTCCTGAATAGCTGATTTCGTAAATTTACACATGCTGAAAAAAAATAATTTCAATTTTTTTTATTCTGATTAACCTTTCTTCAAGCCCATCTTTCTTTTTTTTGTTGAAGACATTCCGCTGTAGACAATTCATTGGTTCTCAAGTTAATGGTGAACCTTGATAACTCAAACCTCCCTAAGTTGAAAACCCCCAAGTTGAATTTTTTTTTCAGGTCCTGTTTGAATCCCCTTAGAACTAATGCATTTGAAACCTCCCAAGTCAAAGGTGTTTCCCTCAAAACCTCCATAAGTTGAATTTTCTGGGCCTGTTGGCTTTTATTTTCTTGACACAGGAAGGAAAAATTTCAATAAAACATAAATTGATTTGTTTTATAATGAGGTGAGACACTCAATTGGGCAAATGAACCCTGTCTCCAAGTTCAGGATGCTTTCAAACTCATTTAAGAAATAATTTCAGCCTCAGAAGATTACAATTTACTATTTTGAGCATTTTTTATGTTTCCCAACACAGAAGGGCTTTTTATTGTACTGTAGATAAATTCAAAACCTACCTAAGTCAAAACCTCCATAAGTTGAATTGTTTTGCTGGTCCCTTGAAGTTTGACTTAGAGAGGTTCAACTGTATTTGCAAAAAAGCAGAAACTTCTAAAATACCATAGATTCTATAAAGTTTTTCAAGCAAGACCTTCTCCAGTCTGCAAAAATGTTTTTGAAACTTTGCCAGACTGCAGAATATTTTTTTGGAAATTCGTTGGCCTGCAAAAAATGTTATTAAAATTTGCCAGTTTGAAGTCCCTGAATGGTTGGAACACTGCTCTGCACGATTTTTAGTAACTAAAAAACTGCAATATTTCAAGAATAAAAGACACCAGAATCCAAGTTTGGTTATGAATTCAACCTCAATTCAATTAATTTTTAATCGTTTTGATTTCTAAAAAGTTCCCGTAGAAAATGTATAATAGTAGTCAAGTGTGACGCCACTGAAACTTCTAAAAACTGTTGAAAATTGTACCTCTGCGTGTGACGCAAAAAATTGTATTACTGGTCTGCTGAATTGTTCGTTGTATAGAGTCCACCCGCACATTTTAGCCACTCAAAAGTTACCTAATCTGAACTTGACGATCATAGCTGAACAATGTCAAGTACAGTAATGCCACACAGAAACCTCATAGATGCAGAAGCAGTTTGCCTAAGGATTGGAATGATAAATTTCTACACGTGGTATTTTTTCAGGTGTCCCACTACGCCGGGGTTTGCGAACAGCGCCTGGACCGGATCCTGGAAAAGGGCAGCAGCTCAGTCATGGCGGAACCCACTTCCCGCGACGTGGACCGCGCCCGGGTCCAGATATTCCGACCCACGATGTTTGGTTGCACTCTGGAAGAGGTGATGGCGTTGCAACGGGAGCGTTTCCCTGACCGCCAATTGCCCTGGGTGTTGTGCACATTAGCAGAAGAGGTTTTGCGCTTGGGAGGAGGAACAACGCTGGGCATATTCCGTGAAGCTCCCGACCACCGAGAACTGGATGGTACTCAGGATTTGCTCGACAGGTTTCAAGTGCCCGACTGGACGAACCCGCTCGTACCCGCGGCGCTGCTCAAGCGCTGGTTGGCTGACTTACACCAGGCACTTATCCCACCCGAAGTGTTGAGTGACGTGCTCTCTACGACGATGCACCAGCAAGAGAAACAGCGGAGTTGCAGTGTGGACCAGATGAATGCGGTGTTGAGTCGGATGCCGCCACTGAATCGCCTCGTGTTGGGATTTCTAGTGAATTTCTTGCAACGGCTTGTTGAGCCTGACAAGGTGGAGGTGCATCGAATGACTGCGTACAATCTCGCAGTGGTTTTCACGCCAAATGTGACGAGATTGTCAGCCACGGATCCGCTGAGAATGCAGGACGAGGCTCTACGCACCAACGCGTTCTTTCACTTTTTGCTCGACAACATGGATGCTTCCTTTGCACACAACCTCATTTGATGTTGCCGGGTGCGCAGGTGGTGGAGGATGTGGTTCATCAGGATCATATTGATGATTGAGTCGTTTGTGTCTGTGAGTGCCGATGCATTAGGAGGATGGTTCCTTCGTGTGAAGCAAGATATTAGATTCCCCGTGAAATCTGGGTGAAATCGATATTTTTGTCGTTTCCGTAGTCATTCTAATACGTACAGGGTCCTTCTGAATTTCATGCGAATTCCAAGCCTTTTGATCAGTCTTTCGAGTATATTAAGGCAGCACTTCAATTTCCGAACTTCACGGGTTATGAAATGCTGAAGTTTTGAGTGCTTTCATAGTTTCATTTCCTCATTTTGTGTTGCTTCTGAGGGTGTTTCTTACCGCAGAAGGAGATTTTCGCTTTGGGGCCGGGTTCAGCTCTGGAATGGGTTGAGAGAGATTGGGAGTTGATCCAGGAGTTAGTGCGTTAGAAACTTGACGCAGTGTTTCACTTGTTGGAATTGAGTGCTTCGTGAGGAAGTTGTTCCTGGTTAAAGGATGCGTTTAAACCTTGCTCCATTCAAGCTACTGGAACTTGCCACTTTGAGCTGATTGATGTGTGTTGTACGTGTTTATGAGGTGGTGCCAAAAATGTTTGTTTCGTGGTTTTTTGACGAAGGATTTAGTATTTTATTATAGTTTTAACATAAGTAGCTGCTAACCGATTATTGTTCGGTTTTTTTTCCTTGGATTATTTTTCATAGTCGTGATGCATTTTGAAAGGAGAAGCGTCCGTTTTTTTTCCTTCTTGTGTTGTGGTATTTTTTGTTTTAATTCCCGGACGCCAGTCCGTGAAGGTGTTCATGTAATATTGAACGTGAGTCTCAACCCGCAGCGTTCTTCCACCCCAACAATTGCTGTGGGTTATGTGAAGAAGACGATTTTTTGGCGCAATGGCGAGTGGATTGGGTAATTTAACGTAATTTGATTTTCATCTCGTTTTGCGGGTGATGACCTTTTGGCCCTCAAAATACAGTGTGAATGAATGGATTAGGGTCAACATTATTCGTAACGGCGGTTTGAATGCCGAACGGGAATTGATGAAGGTCGTGCCTGCGTGTCAAATTGCTCTGAAAGGAATTTTGTATCTGTTGGAATTTTATTATTGTGTGCTGCTTTATTTCAGTAACAAACTGACAGCTGCTTGCAAGTGAGCAGCAGATATTGAAATGAACAATCCCGAATTTCTTCTGGAATTTTCTGGTGGGTTTTATTTGAAATCTGGAAATTTACACGTAAGCTTCTCACCCACCGCACATGTTGCTGGAAATTTGCTGATGAGTGAATGTGTAACATGATCTACAGGATTTTAGGAATTTATACCGAACTTCCTGAAAAGGACTGGTCGATCAAATTCAAGCGAAGTTTTAGCCCTATTTGATGAGGGAAGTTTGTTGTTATTGCAGACAACGAGCTGTCTGGCTCACACATGCCAGTAAATTATTAGTGCCTAAAAGTTATGGTTCACTTATCTTGGCTTATTCAGAACACTTCTAGTTAACTGAGCTTCAGTTTCAGTCTAATCCCTGGCCAATTCCCTGGAGCTCAATATACTGAAAAGTCTTACCTGAGTTCCATGCACCCCTTTTTCTGCGAAATTGGGACAGAAAAGTGGGATATACGTGGTATACAGCTTTTGCAAAATTAATTTAAATGATTGTGGATCAATTGGAATGAACTGCAAGTTTCTTCGGGCAAAACTAATAAAAGTGAAATTTTCTTTTGCACGAAAAATTTCTCTTCTAAATGCGTTCAATCAGATTATTCATTGAAGGGTTTCTTTTGTTCAACATAATTATTAAAAGACAGAGATTTTGAGCTCAAAATGAGGTTGTGCATCTAACTGTTGGATAAATGTTCGGGGAAAATTCCAAACACAAAAAACTAAGGTTCTTGTCTTACTCAAGGGTGTGCAGTAGAGTACTTGAGTTAATACAGTAATGTAAACCTCTGTAACTCAATCTTTTGGATAGAATCCCCATTCTTCATTCCTCATTTGTGATTAAATTGGGGAGCTACATTTCTGAGAGAAAAAAAATTAGGAAATTACATTTGTAACGAGATGCCTACGGAATTTTGTTTACATTATGCTTCATCCTGCATGTGTAAAATCCGTGAATAAATAATAGTTCTCATAATTTTCTGCGATTGATCTACCCTAAAGTGGCAATTCTCTTTCAGAAACTTTTCTTTCATTATTTTCAGATTTTACTCAGAGACGTTCAACAGTACCAAAAATACTGTACAGAATACAGAACAGTACTTAAAATTTTAAATCACTGTCAAAACTTCGACACATTCCATTACAGAAATTCATTTCAACCCACCATCCCGGGCGTACAGTTTCCGACACACGTCTTCTAGTGGGATGTCATGCAACTGCGGCTCTCGCTGACTCAAACCCCTCTTCACTGGTGCCGTCCCCGAATAGCTCTCATAGTCCTCAGCCAAAACGCGGGCCACCACCAGAGGATACAAACAGAAAGCAAATAGCAACACGGCAGCGATCACAAAGAGCGGAACACCGACAGCCCAGTACCGATGTGGCCAGTAGAGATCTTGCGGCGGCATGTACGCCCAAACGCAGTACAGCAAGAAACCCGCACTCGCCGCCACGTAAAGCACGAATCCGTAGACGCCGCGAGCAAACGTGGGCGCCGGTGTGTGTTCCGGCATCCTCGCGCTTCAAATTCACGGTCTGAACTCCTGGATGGTATCACAAACGAGCTTGATGCTGTCCAACAGTGACGTACAAGACGCACGCAATGACCTGAAATCCTTGGCGACTAGATCTCTGTTGAAAGAGGGAAAAATAAGATTTAAATTTTTGAAAAATATTCACATAATTCCTAATTCCAAGCACAATAAGAGAGCCTTGTATGAGCATAGTGGTACCCTGTTAATTGACACATTGCACAAAGTACTGTACCTGTACTTCGATTTTGACTGAATTATTATTTTCTGCTTTGGAAAGTGGATCCTGCTTCAAATGATACAATTGTATGACAGGTGATTGTCCATCATTAAAACAAAAATCACTATTGGGATGGCAACTTCATGATTTCCCATGGGTGTTTGCTTATTCTGCATTTGAAAAGGCACATTTCCTGATGACTTATAATCAAGCATGGAAATACTCTGCAAATTTCAGCATTTCTGCTTTTATTTTTCTCAAGGTACAGGTGAATCTCAATAAGTCAAACCTCCATAAGTCAAATCCCTCCCTAAGTCAATTTTTTTTTTCAAGCCCCTGTCTTAATTCCCTTAGAATCAATGCATTAAAATCCTCCCTATCTTGAAGTCTTTTTCTCTTAAACATCTGGAAGTCAAATTTTCTGAGGCCATCTGGTTATTGTTTCCTTGAAATATGTAAGAGAAAATCATAGACAAATAATTTGATGCATCTAGAAAGGAAGTGAAAGACAAATATATTTAACAACCCCCAGCCTCCAAGTTCAGCAAGATGTAAACTCATTAAAGAGCAAGTTTAGGCCCAGAATATCCTAATTTATAATTTCCTACACTTTCTTCACTATTCCTCACAAAAAAGTGTTTGCTTACTTAACTGGAAGCCTCCAAAAATCAATACCTCCCTAAGTTGAAATTTTTTCCTGGTCCCTAGAAATTTGACTCACAGAGGTTCAACTGTATTTCAATGGTTGGAAAAGTTCAACTTGTCATTGGAGGATTAAAAATATACTGTTCTTTGAATTTGATCCAAGAATTACAAGCAAAAAGCTAACTGAAATACATTGGTACCCGTCTTACTCAAGGGTGCATGGTACTCAAGTAAATACAGCAACACTGCAACCATCAGGCAGTAAGAACTTACAAAATAAATTTCTCGTTATCAATCATTTTTTGTAAGATTCGCTGTAACAAGATTCGACCACGATTCAAATTAAACCTGCACTTGCAAATAAAGTGGAAGTTTCCAATCACAATATTTAGAGTTCGCAAAGCAAAAAATATAATCCTACAAATTAAATTATGGATCAATAAACTCACGCATGAATGCGATTAGGATGAACCAAGCGTAACTCTCTCTTCGCCGAACTGCGTGGAGGTTCAGGGTCCACACTCACGGAACGAAACACAACCAAGGCCTCTTTCTCGCTTTCAAACGGAATGACCAACGTCCTACCAAAAGAATAAATAAAAATCAAGGACCATTTTAAAAATATGAACTCAGGAACATAAGGTCATTAAAGACTTGGTGATCAACTCACATGCAGCAATTCTTGTCAGAGTCAATCGCCGATACACAGTTCAGAGCATCCCCTTCGCCGTTTCCGACGACTGGAGAAACGCGATCATTCATTTGATTTATCCCTGCACTTCCAAGAAAACACAAAAATCCGTGAACAAAATTGAAAATTCATGCTTCCTTTTTCAAGATGTCAACAGCTCTGTTTCAACCTGCATGCATTAATACGAACTAAAAATACATAAAATGAAAACTAATGCGTGAAGTGTTTTTCCTGAGGTTCTTTTTAATGCGTATCACAGAACAATTTTGAAAAAAAAAATCGATTGAAGCACATTAGATCACACATTTTCGGGAACACACGTTTTCCATGCCCATGACTTTATCTTGCGATTTCTTCACCTGCCGAAATAAAAAAAAAAAATGCATCAGAATACGCACATCATAAAACAACTGGTCAAAAATGGGTAGGATGAAGTGCACAAATGCTTTACCTTTGAGCGTGAAAGTACAAAATGACCGGTTTAAAATTTTTTCCGAAGATAGAAAAATACTGATCCTTCTCCTTTCACAGCGGCTTTTACAACATCGCACAGAATTCCGATGGAAGCAGTTGAGCAGACCTTTAATATACCACAGACTGCAAGAGAACCTTTGCAATAATTAGATGCGAAATATTTTTGCACGCTTTTTCGAGCAATGATGAATGCGAATATTGATGGATCAGATAACTTGATGGAACCACGTCAACACCGCTGACGTATCGATCGTTGAAAGATTTTCTTCAATTGCGGCGGCAGACAATAAAAAAGAACACTGTAAGCTGATCAAACATATGAAAATCACCGCATTTACGCGAATCTACGACACCGCTGATTCCAACATACGCCCTTCTCGTCAGTTGGTTTAAGCAGATCAAAACATGTCTGTTCTCTGGTTGGAGAAACAGTTTCCAACATCTACGACAACGAGAAAGGAGAGTAATCGTTCGTGTTCCGTAATTATTTAAAATGCTTTTATTGTACCATGAAATGTTATATGAATCTTTTTCAAATCAGAGAAGCTCAAAGTTTGAATCAAGTTAAATCTTTCGAATTCAGTGGAATTCAATTCCATTTAGATTAAGCGCAATTAAATTGTCTTCGGATCAAGTTTCCTCCATTTGAATCAAGTTCAAGTTAATTTCCTTCGAATTGAATTAAATTTCATACAGATTACGGTAAGTTTCAATTATACTTGATTCTGATTACGGTAAGTTCAATTCAATTTTATATCAATCAACTTCGTTTTATATTTTCCAAGTCATCGTACGCTTGCTGCCATCATTCAAATATTCTACGAATAAGCCTCAATTGTTCGAAGGAAAGTAAAGTACCTTGAGTCATAGACTAAAAAATTCCAGGACCAGAGAATTATTCTCTTACCAAGGAAAATCAGTGTAAGATACCGTAGTTAGTAAGGATTACAGTATTCTGATGAACAAATTTAAGATTTTTAGACAGACTTCGATTTTTGACGAGCCAAAGGTGTAAAATCAAAACAAAAAGTTGCGTCGTAGATTCGCGTAAATACGTCAAGAAATGAACCACAAAAGCACTTCCGAAAATGTTATCCAAATTCCTTCGATCATGATGTAAACTGAAGGTAGGAAGAATAAATTCCAAGACTCCTGCGAAATGAAAAAAAAAAGAACTTCCGGAAGCCTCTCTAGGCGTTTCTTCGACAATATCGTGCTGTGCCTTAATAACGTTACCGTTGAAAGCTTGCAGATTTTCCGTGACACAGGGATTCGGTTCAACGACTAAACTCACCAAACGCGTAACTTCTCAGCTCCTCTGGCATTCAGGAACCCCCTTTTCGTCCTTCCCAGTTTCTCTTCACAGCCTTTTTAAATGCTAAATCAAGTCCAAATCTACCACCACGATGATCGAAACTCATGCTATTCTCACGGATGCCTCGCACCTTGGGCCGAGCAGTCCTTTTACAGTAACATCGAAAAATTGGAACGCCATGCAAAATCAACACTTTTTCCAGTTGGAAACGAGATCAAACGAAGTTTTCGAGAGATTATCACAGTTCTTTGTAGATCAGCAAGACGGAAACGAGAGAAAACCTCGCGAGAAATTAGTCAGCAGAAGAATGAATCCAGAAGAATCTTGTTCAACAGAATCTCATGAAACTTCTCGCTTAGAAAAAATTATTCTTCAAAATATTTGCAGCGCATCAGCAGGATACAAAAACTTTTGCTGCGAAGGTGTTTTCCAAGAAGACAGTCAATAAAGTACGAAGGATAGTCAAACAATTTGTGAGAAAGGTCGGAACACGATCAATGACACTGATGCGATATGAAAAATTCTCGAGAATTAGTACCACGAACATAAGACACCAATTATTCGTCAGCAACTCGAATACAAATAATTTCGAAGAGAATGATTTCGCATAATGAAGATACAGTAAAATTGCGGGGAAAAAACCTTATGCACTTCCTAAAAAGGCTGAAATGCAACGAATCTCGAACACCTTAAAGTTGAATATTACTTGAACAGTCTCCCAACTGGATTTAATCCGACCAGCAATAAGAAAATTATGTTGATTAAAAAATACTGCTTACTGCACCCATGAAATTTCCAGATGCTTTGTGGAATTTTTGCCATGAAATTTTCGAAATTTCTGATCACACATACTTGTATTCTTAGAGTAAAAATGCGCACATGCCCTCTCTAAGTTAAATGAAAAATAATCGTATGGGATCTTCATCTTATCTTACGATAATGGAAATCTGAATCACTGCTGACCGAATTATGCTCAAATTTCCGGCGTTTGCGCAACAGAGGCGCCGTGTATTTGCATACACGTGGTCTTGTTCCAATAACTGTACTGTACTTACATTTTGAAATTGCTGTCGCAAGTCATTGTGATTAATCTTTTTTCACGCGTGGAGTTGTAATATTGAACCGTACAAAATATATGTTACGCTCGATTCTCGAGATTACAAGGAATCTCCGCCTAGCTGATCTTTCCAAGTTGCAAAAAAGGTACGATTGAGTAGAAAAAATCCACATGAAATGTCTGGATTGAGAATTGCAGGCCGGAAGTCCAACAGCCCGAATCCGAGAGAACTGGAAAAAAGTACAGTTTCGATTACCTCAACACAGGAGCTTCACAGCATGTCCCATGCCGTTATACAGTCGACGGATCCGTAAGTTTAACCATGAAAAAATAAGTTGCCGCAGAAGTCATGCTACAGTTTAAACTTGAACACAAATGCTATCTGATTCGAGAACAGTTTGAGAGTTTATTTGTCTTGCTCGCTGCAGTCTGCTCTACCTGCGGCTTGCACGAAGAGCTTCGTCTACCACAATAACGAACTTTTTAAATCTGACACATCCCACAAAAATGCACAGAAAAATTTTAACGCAACCAAACAGAGCTCGGTCGGAGCGCTGGGAAACAAGATAACAATGGACATTCAATAGAATTTTCTCCTCTGCTCCAGCATATAAAAACCAAGCTTAGAGTGACAAGGTACAAAACTTGAAGAAGGAGCAGACGTAGTCAGTTGATGATGCACTTTTCCCAGCGGGAGCTGCGTAGGCAGAGGTAGGCTGGCAAATGTACAAAACAATAAAGGCTCACGCAAGACAGGGGAGGAGGCTTAATATGGTTGGAAGCGGCCGCCACCGCGCGGGCCGCCACGACCGGCACCCCGGGGGGCGCCACGCCCTCCGCCCGCAGCTTGACCATAGCCTTCGTAGCCATTACCGTAGCCACCTCCGTAGCTGTTGTCGTAGCCCGAATAGCCATACCTGCAAAACATCACGAAACACAAAAAATTTCAAGTTAGAGAAGTTCCCAGTTTGGGGAACAAGCATGTTTTATAGAATCAAGAAGAGTAAAACTACAGGAAATTGTGACTGGTGAGATTCTGGGCCTTAGACTGCTGCTGGAAAGAGGTGAGACGATGTTGGTATTGAAGGCAAGAGATTCAACGTCCAATTATTCTTTTGCTCCCTTTCAAAACACTCTTCAAATCAAGTTTTATTCAATTTTGTTTCCTGCGTCAATAAAGTAATAGCCAAAAGGCCTCCAGAAAATTTGACTAACGCATGTTTGAGGGAAAGCCTTAGATTTATTGAGATTTCAGTGCATTATTTCCAAGGTAATTCAGACAAGAACTTGGGAACATGCATTCAGAGAGGTTTTCGACGTCGAGTTTCAACTATTCTCATTATTAACCCCACTTCCATAGACAATCCAATGCTTCCAGACAATCATCTAAATATACAAGCAAAAACCAAACTTCGCGGTCAATTACGGATTTGCTCACTCGGACAAATCTCAACATCATCAAATTTCTAGCCGATTAGCAACCCAACACATCAACATCCATCATAATACTATAATTAAGCGTAACCGAATACTCGAACAGGAATGGCAAACTCAATCCTGAACAAGAGCTAAATCAAATTCTAAAAATTTACAACGGTCAACCTGACCCGATAAGCCTACAGGGAAGTAATTGGACAATTCCTTTCCCATAATAATTGTTCGAGTTAATGTCAGAGACATAAACAAAACATATAAACTCTATCGTGACCAGCCTTCGTAAAAGTGTACCTTACGTGATCTTCCGGAAATACTTGATCAGTGACTAACCATGATATCTACCATAATACTTGAACTAAAACTACTATAATTTTAAACCCTCAACAAATATGATCTGAACAGGGTTAGGGCCTATTAACCAGATCCTTTACATGAGCAATTTTTAACAAACTTAGACCAATAACCATCCTGATCACGTACAACACCCAATATTTCTAGTACTTTGATAGGTATTTCAGCATATTTCAGACATGAATTTTAGTACGTAATATTAAAATCTTATCAATCTGTAAGCAAATTGTCGGACCGTGTATGCCCATGTGGAGGAATACACGCACAAGAGCAAATCCAGTTTGGTGTGTTCAGCCAAAGCATTCTCCATACAAAAGATCAAGAATGTGTCTGACTGGTTTGAGATCTATGAATAGTCAAACATCTTCAAGTCAAATTTCAAGGGACCAGCAAAAAACTATTCAAAAGTTGGGATGTTTTGAATGAAAGAGGTTTGAGCTAAAATACAAAGCACCCTTGTCCTGGAAAACTTGAAAAATTGCTCAAAATTGTGAATGATGTACTGGTGCTTAAATGAGTTGAAAGGATGCTGTACTTGGAGGAAGGGGTTCATTTGCGCAATTAAGTCTTTCACTACATATAAAACACATCACTTACTGTTTCTATTGCTATTTTCTGTTTTGGGTCAAGAAAATATCCACCATCAGGCCACAGAAAAATTGACTTCTGGAGGTTTGAGGGGAAAAGCCTTTGACTTATGGAGGTTTTTAATGCATAGTTCCTAAGGGGGTTCAGATGGGAACCTGAAAAAAAAAATTGACTTAGGGAAGTTTGACATATTGTATTAAGGTTCACCTGTACTATGCATGCAAGGGGGTATATCTTACCAAAAGTTGGCTATTTCAGAGGACCTTTCTGTGCGTATTTAACAAAATGATACCTTTCAATTGAAATCATTACGTTAAAAATTGCGCGGGCATGCCAGTACCTAAACAATAAAAATTAATCTGAATAAACTACACGATCAAGGTGAAAAGAACAGGATTGAATATATTTTTACCCTCCGTAGCCGCCGGCGCCACCACCGTAGCCATCGCCACCACCGTAGTTGTAATTGTCGTAGCCGCCTCCGTAACCCTGGTTCCACTGAGGAGCACCCCAACTGTTGTTGCTAGGTCCCCAACCACCGCCGCGAGGACCGCCGCGTCCACCTCGCATCATGCCGCCGCGCGGGGCACCACGCGGTGCGCCACGCATAAATCCTCCGCCCATGCCCCCCATCTGGTCATTCCTCGGAGTCGCCTTCTTCACGTCCACTTCCTTCCCACCAACGACTTGCTTTGGGCTTTGCAACAGATTCTTCATGGAATTCTCAGACTCGAACGTGATGAAACAGAAGCCCTTCCTTTGGTTGCGGACCTGAAATGGAATCAGGTTTACATTCAATCTGAATTGAACAGTAAATTTCAAAATATGAAATCACCTTGTCAAAAGGCATCTCCATCAGAACGATCTTTCCGTAAGTGCCGAAGTGCGCCTTAATGTCGTCCTCGGATACTTCAGCGGGAAGTCCACCAACGAACACTTTCCCTTGTCTTGCCTTAGCGCGTTTCGCCTCAACTTTCTTGTTCTGAATGGTCAGATCACCGGAGCTCAGCACGCCCTCAACTGATTCAGAACTCTTGAAGACGACAAAAGCAAAGCCTCTTGATCGACCAGTGTTGGGATCAGTTTTCAAGTTGACATTATCGACTTCGCCAAACTTGGAGAAGAATTCTTTCAAGTTTGCCTCCGTAGTTTCCCAGCTCAATCCACCTGAAGGGGAAGAAAAGATGAATTGACAATGAAGCGAGATACAATACCTCAAATAAGACATCAAGAAAAACCAACCGATGAATAACTTCCTCTCGTCATCCGGTGAAGTCGTAGCAGTGTCGTTTCCGGAGTGTTCCATGGCGTCACCGTTCTGAGTTTCCATGATGAAAACAAGCGAGTGTCGTTAGAGTCAGGTAGAAATTGCTTCACAGGAAAAATACGACTTCCTGTAAACAAAAAAAAACCCGCGTACAGGTCAGTTAACAATATGGAAACACATATCATTCCTCAGAGACTCCATTGAATGGAATTTCTCATGAATCTTTTCAGAGACTCCGTCACACGCGCGAACACCGGCCGGCAACCCACTCCAAGTGACGTGCGGAAAGGGGAATACACACTTTCGTCACCAACGTTAAGGCATCATATACGGCTTCACAGGCTGGCGATCAATACGTTGCCTTCGAAAGTAATCCGAAATCCGACGCAATCCCGGGTGAAATCTAGTAACACCTGCCTTAAACTTTTGTTCACTGAACAACGAGAGCAACAATTCAACGTTCTCGTCCGCCATCGCTCCGGTGCATGTAATGGCGTCGGGCCAATGGCGTTCAGGGAGTTGGGATGCCGGGGAAAGCTATAAAACGAAAAGCCCGCAGGTAGCACTACTGTGCATCGGATAACGATAAGAGAATTACAGATGGACTCCCTACAAAGAATATTCCACGGAATCACAAAATAAATCGTTGTAGAAATAATTTCGCTTGAGAAAACTGCTATGGCATGGGGAGACATCTCTGTGGATCAAAAAATTTCTTATACAGAAAAAATTGTTGTTATCAGAAAGTAAATGTCACATCTTTGAGTTATTTTATAAAGGATGCATATATGGACCAGTAATTAGCAGATAGGTTATTTTCCTTTCCAACCGAACACAGCTATCCAGTAAAAAATAAAACTACGAATAAACACTGAAGGTATATTACAGTACAGTACTGCAATAATAAGAAGCATCCTTGGCAAAAACTGTTCCAGCTAGGAAACCGCACCTTTTGCATTTATAAATCATTAAAGTTCTTGTAATTAAGGCAGGTCTTCAGGCTTTTTCAGTTTTTAGTTCATTCTTTCATAACAGATCATTTCAGCAGGGAGAAATAATATAGCGATTTGTTTTGTTGCATATGCGTCAGGTCAACCAGGGGTGGTTTTTGCTCCGCGGCATTGGCATGGCAGCCGGATTCAATGATGATCTTGATCATGGAGCCGATGTTCCAATGTGATCCTGCCGCATTCAAAAGACGAGCTTTCAAAATAACTGAAGTGGACAGGAAACAAGATTTAAGAAAAACAATTGGTCTTCGCTGTAGGTTTTACTGAACACCAGGCAAAATATGAAATACAATATTTTAATATGCTGTATTGACATACAATTTTTGTTTTGTGTGACCTGCGTATACACCAGCTTGGGCACCAACACAAATGTTGCGGTGACATCTGTTACAGAGCTTTGATAGTATTGTATTCGACGGTTGAAAGCGCTTCACGAGGAGCGTGAGCCTGTTAATTTGGGGACCGAATGCTCCGAGATGTCAATAGGTCCGACATAGTCGTTCCGTTAGGGAAGATTGTCTGACAAATGTTTCAGTGTGCGTCTAAATCTTTTGCAAGCCTAAATGAAGGTGGGAATGTGGGATCCATTTTATGCTTTAATCGCAACGATTTTCGGCCTCAAGTACTGTACTTGGAACAATAATTGCACCGGTGTTAAGTTCGTGTCAATGGTTGATTGAACTTTGTTTCTTCTTTTTTGTATCCCATTTCAGGAGAGTGCTGTCGAATATTGAGCATACACTTTTGCGGCGACAGCATGAGAACAAAGAAACCGGGTGTTTCTGAGGCCATCAGAAGTCCAATGTTGGTTCCCGGACGGACAGGAAAAGTTGGTGTTTTGATTTTTTCGAATGAGTGAAGTATTACTCATGATTCACTCGATTTCCAGGGCAAGAAAGCGAGATCTTCGTCTAATCGGAAATTACCTCAAAACGAAGAAAATGTTTGGGGTAGTCATTTATCACGTGCTGAAGAAGCGAAACGTTTGAGTTTGGATCAAGCTGTGTCTTCTGCCAAGGAAAATCAACTGAAAGCCCCGCTGTTCCGCATGAATGCAGCCGCGAAGTCAGAATTCATTCCCAACAGTTTAAAGAAGTTCATTTCATCAAAATCTCAACCACTGTCAGTCACAGCGACTCTCACAACGAGAGAAGTCTCTAAAGCAGAAGATGGAATGGAGCCAAGCGCAAATAATTTTGATGCCGACTCGGTCATTCCCGGAGTTAAGCTACGGATAGCCGTCCCTTCGAACACTCGAGAACGAAATTTATTGAAGACATTTTCCCCAATTAAAAACTTGGACCCTATCAAATGTGATCGCCTTGACACTCAGTTCCTCTCAGACATTGCCAATAACGATGTCGAATTCGCTCATAGACATAATGCATGGACCGAAGATAGTGACGATGCAGCTGATGCCTCGGAATGCTCGGATGAAGAAGATTACGAAAGTGACTGTGAAACAATTCAAAACTCCTCCGATTGCCTTAGGACCGACGAAGTGAATACTGCTGACGGTGATATCATTCCGGATTTTGTACTTTCGACTTTGCAAGACTCAGATAGTGATGAAACATCTTCCGATATGGACGACGACGTTGACAGTGAAACATCGTTGTCAGAAAGGGATGTTGGGTTTGTGTGTGCGCCTAGGAAAAGCGAAACCCGGCGGAAAAAGCGACCCAGACCAACCGTAGATGTACCGGAAACATCTGGTACGAAGTTTGCGAAGATCTCAAAGGATAATAACTTCGTTCGATTGAATCTCCGCAATAAATGTGCAACACGTGGAGTTAGTGCGCGCTCGAAGACGAAAATGAAAAAGCATAAAATCGAAAAGCGATTTTTTCGACGCATTGCCAGTCTTGGTGCTAACTCGGAACAAACTTCCTCATGTTCTTCGTCCAATGCGACTGGATCTTCGGAGGCAAAAGACAGTCCTATGACCGCTGAGAATGAACCCCCGAAAAGACGAGGTCGATGCTTCACTTGTGGTAAAACTGGCCATTGGGCGTATGAGTGTCCGGTAAAAACAACCATAGAGCCGATTGATGGAACTTCGTTGACGGAATGACTGAGCGTTTTTCCTTTTTATAATTGTGTATCAGCGGAATGTTCGTGGACGATGTGGACTCATTTGACTTCTCCGTTTATAAGGGTTCTTTTTTTTTTACTGTATTTTCGTATGACTTGGATTGTGTCCTAAAAACGCATTCCGTTATCCCGCGAGCAACCTTGGTCTTTATTATAAAATGTGGAATGATATTTCCAAACTTGGCTGGTCGTGACTCTGAGCTCAATTTGGTCGAACGCCGTCAATTACAGTATATACTAATCCGGCATCATTGGTATAATCAGGAAAGTAGAGCTTGATTAGAGCTTAAAATAACGGAGATAAATTATAATTGGATCATGAGATAAAAGTTTGAAAAAAAGTCGTGAATATAAGTGGAAAATAAATTAAAATAATCTTTCGTACGCGTTCAACCTTTGGGTGAACAGAATTACGGAATGGTACATGTCCGTCTGATGTGTGAATCATCTTGTTCAGATAAATTCTAGTCACTGCCAGGAAAAGGGAATATTACTCTAGAACAGTCGTGATTCATTTTTTTATTGAAGCGTAATGAATTATTTTCTCATCTAATCGGAAGAAAAGGGGCGGGTGGTGTTCAAGGAAATGCATTACAAGAGTCGGTACTTCTCTGCTTTGTTTCGAAAAGGTTATCTGATTTCTCATTTAAATCTTGGATAGTAATGTTTATTTAAAATTCGAGTAAAGTAAAATCACCAATCTGCAGGCATAAGATGGAGAAGCTGTTTCGTAGGTTTCTTGTGTGTCAATTTTTGAAGTTTCAAACCGAATTCCTCCTCGAACGCATTGAGCACAGTTGCTCTTCTTCATTCCCCTAATGGCTCATCAATCGCATGAATGTTCGATAGTTTTGAAATTATTTGCAATGAAAGAACCAATTTTTGCGCGCCAGTGTGTGTCACATTGACGATGTGTGTAAAAATTTTGCAGGACTTGCAAGGTTATCGAGTCGAAAATGAAAGTGAAAATATTGTCGAGGAATCCTATGAACTACATTCGTGAAAGCAAGCAGGATCTCCATAGAAGTAAGTTGATTTTATCCGTCTTTTTGATTGTCTCACGTTTATCCGTCTTTTTGATTGTCTTACGTTTATCCGTCTTTTTGATTGTCTTACGTTTATCCGTCTTTTTGATTGTCTTACGACAATGTTTGGCTCGAAGAAATATAAATCTAAGTTGCCTACTTGGGAATGGCATTTCAATATTTTCCATGGTTTCAAACGTAAAAATAACTTGCAAATTCGGAGGATTTTTGCATTTTTTTGTGCTTGTATTTACCCCGAAGATCAGTCGAAGCGTAAGGATCATGATTTTCAGAAGTAAGTTCAATTTGGCGATATATCTTGGCACTTCTTCAGCATAGCTTCATTTTTAAAATTCCCGAAGGCCTTCGTGAACGTCTTTCTGCAGAATTTTCATACTTCGACATGTTCTTCGTTCCCAGTCGAGCGAAATTTCGATCCCAGTTTACACCCGCTGGAGGCCGGGCGCGAGTACGTCAGAGCGCTCAACGCCACTAAACTAGAACGAGTTTTTGCCAAACCGTTCATTGGCTGCTTCGACGGACACCAAGACAGTGTGACCGCCATTCTACCTTCTCCGAATCGGTTGTCTTTGTTGTACACGGCCGCCGCGGACGGAGAAATCCGGGCTTGGCGAGCCACCACTCGTCAATGCGTTCGAATCCGGCGCCACGGACAACAGGGTGACTCGTGCGTCCGTGGGATTTGTTTTAGTCGTGATGCCGAGTCGTTGCTGTCGGTCGGTGCTGATGGTGTGATAAATCGCTGGGATGTAAAAAAGGATGATTTCATCGTTGACGACGAGAATGAAGAAGAAGACGAAACGCCAGTGGAAACCATCATGACGAAGGTTAAAAAGATATTTTTCAATACTTTTTGTGTCCATGAAATAATTGTTTTGCGTTGGTGAAGAACTGAAAACTGTTGAAATGTAAGACAGGACCTTCAGCTGTTGTTACAAGATCTCCCATCGCATAAGTCAGGATTCTAAAATTTCTACGTGTAGATACATTCTTTTAATTCCTATTAAAACCAGCTGAGGCTAGATTGGTTAAATGATGTAGTGCGGAAATGAGTCAGTCGATTTTAAATGTTAAATAAACATTTATATTTTTACTCAGATGAAGATTTATCCCGAGGCCAAAGGCGTCGCTGCGCATTGTTAAAGAAGCAAAAAAATTATTCTAATTGTGATTGACCGAAAAAAGAACGAACTCCGGGAAGCTAAATTTGGACTTTGAAATTTATAACTGTACTTCGAATTTACCGCTGTATATTGTGTGTAAAATTTTTCGTGTTTTCATAATAATTTTAAAAACTTGAAATCGTGCACCGAAACGTGACCAAATTGAGGCGAGAGTTAATTTTTTTGCAACTACAGTACGTGCAATCGAGATCAAATAAGGAGGGAAAATGAGATAACACATTATTGTTATTGACTTTTACAATGTTGCCCGTGTGAGGGTAGGATCCGGCTTCGTAAAATGTTCTCAACTCATCAGAAAAGCTTCGTGAACTTCTTCGAATTTAGTTTTTTAAATTATGCAAATTTTTCGCTCGTTTTCATTCCATCTTGAAGTGATTTTCGATCGATTGCGGATTACAATTGTGTATTGTATTTCTTTTATTGTTCAACGTTCTAGAAATAGTTTTGGAAATGGAAGACGCAACTATTGTACCGAATGTTTCAGTTGAACCGTCTTAACGACGCATAAACCGTAAACAGTTTTTTAAAGCCTAATTTCCCTTTTCATTTTTCAGTCTATGTTGTATGGTGTATCACATCATGCAAAAGACAATGTTTTCGCCACTTGCGGGAATAACTGCTCTATTTGGGAAGAAAGTCGGTCTGCTCCGGTGAAATCTTTCACCTGGGGTGTCGATTCAACACACACGGTTTCGTTCAATCAAGTGGAAACTAGTTTACTTGGTGAGTAGTTTTACTGTACAATATTTGCGAAATTATTCGTGTTGGCAGCATTGTATTACCCTAATTTTTTTTTCTCGTGTAGCTGCGTGTGCGAGTGACCGAAGCATAATTTTGTACGACACCCGAGAATCAGTTCCTTTGAGACGAGTAGTGATGAAGTTGAAGTGCAACAACTTGGCATGGAATCCCATGGAGCCTTCGATTTTCACCGTCGCTAATGAAGATTACAAGTGAGTGTTACTTTTGAATGCTTATTACAGTATAGGTAATTCGTGGCGTGATTTATTCCTTTTTGTAGAATGATTTGTGAAATTCATACGCACTGTGACAGTGTCACCCGTCCCAATAATGTTTGTTGAAATGTTTTAATATCAATGCATTTCAAAGCTTCGCTCATTCGAAACTTTAAACAAATATCCCCGAGTAAAACGTACACCCCATAGTGACATATGTGCAACAAAATTTTGAATTCAAATCGCATCAGAATAAAAATTTCAATTCGAACTGGTTAATTCAGAACTATTTTTAGCAAAAAATTACTCTGCTTATCAAAATGTTCTCTTAGAATCACGTCTGACGAGCATCTGGACGTTTAAAAATTCGCTGCGAACGTTTTACAATTTTATATTCTTGTATGATGCGAACCCTCTTTTTTCCCTCATAATAGAAAAGATTAAAAAAAAACGAATCAGCCCCCGCTGTTTCGAATTCCGAGAAATGATAGCGTCCGCATCCTGTTCCAGTTTATACACTTTCGATATGCGGAACCTGCAGCAGCCGCTCAACGTGCACAAAGATTTCACGGCAGCCGTCATGGACGTCGCTTATTCTCCGACCGGCCAGGAATTCGTCGCCGGAAGTCAAGACAAAACCATCCGGGTGTTCCCTGTAGCCCGAGGGCATTCCCGCGAGATTTACCACACGAAACGGATGCAAAGAGTCACTAGCGTCGCGTGGTCAAAGGACGCGAGATTTTTATTCTCGGGGTCCGACGAAATGAATGTGAGAATGTGGAAAGCCCGGGCGGCGGAGCAGATGGGCGCGAGGCGGCCTCGCCAAGAAGCCGCCGCGGATTACGCGGAGGCGCTGAGGGAAAAGTTTGCTGCGCATCCGGAAATAAAACGGATTGCGAGGCACAGACAAGTGCCGAACCATGTGAAGAACGCGAGGAAGGAGCTCAGGGATTCTGTGACCTCGAAGAAGCGGAAGTGAGTTGCTCATTTTTAACCAGTCGTTTAATCGTGTTGTTCAGGGATACATTCAATAGAACTCCATTCTCTCTCTTTTTTTTTTTTAGAACTAATGCTAAAAAAATCATCGGAAAATGCTGACGGAGAATATTCAATGCGGAATTAATCCTTGAAAAAAAATCTCAATGGATCAAAGATGAGCGTTGAGGCTTTTTTTTTTCTGGAATTTTAGACATGAGAAATTATTGCTTTTGATCTTACGTCGAACTTTCCCGAGATCGTGGTGTAAAAGTATGGGATACCTAAATTTGATAAAAATTGCATGAGGTTCAAACGTTTCCGCAGATTATGTCAGGTTTCTTTTTTTTTCGAGAAATACAGTTGAACCTCTTCTGGTTGAATTCCAATAGACCAACGAAAAAATTCGACTTGAGGTTTCAAATTAGAGAAGAGGAGGTTTCAAATTAGGGAAACGAACAGAGTGGCCCCCAGAAATTTTGCCATTGTTCCATTTTTGCCGTAAAATAATTGAAGGAATTTGAAATAATTGATCTCTCTTGGCCCAAAAATGCTTTATGAAGGATTTCACATTGTGCGGAACAAAGACGCGAGGGTTCATTTGCCGAATTTTTCTTTCACTACCTTTCAAAACACAAAAAGTTGTACAGTATTTCATTTGCTTTTTTCTTTCCTGGGTCACAAAAATACTGTAATAGTCAAAACGCCTCCAGAAAATTTGAGTAATGAAATTTTGAAGGAGAACCCCTTCCTTCATTTGGGAAGGTTTTTAGTACTGTACTGTACATTGTTTCTGAGATTATTCAGACAGGGACTTGAACCGGGTGCAGGAGAAAATCTCGTGCGAGACGAAATCCCGTGGCCCGACAATCTCATCAGGCCGATAATCCCGTAGGCTTATAAATCTCGCGGGGTCCGAAAATCCCGCACAAACGGAAATCCCGAAACTTTAATTATTGTATCAGAAAATTTTTTCTTTGATGACTACAATGGTGTTAACGCAATTTCTAAATTATTGAATAGTCCAAATACAGTTTGATAGTGTTACATTATCCCATTCCGTCAAATTTCAATCTGAATATTCAATGTATAATTACTAAAATACGTGATTAACAGCATAAAGTTTTTTTTCATTCAACTAAGTTTCTAAGTACATATTTCAATCCAAGGCCACGGAAGAATATATTCACTGAATTTAATGTCTTCATATTGTTTTACCATTTGATCCACTGTATTATCCCGAGCACACTTTCAACTAAAACCCAGGCACTCTTATACAATTTCGTAGTACACGGGATTTTCTGACCCCGCGACTTTTTTAGACCTACGGGATTATCGGCCTTACGGGATTTTTCTCCCACGGGATTTTTAATGGAGCCCTTTAAACAAATTTGACATAGTGAGGTAAGAAGGTTCCAGTTATCGAGGTTCAACTGTATCAGTCCAGAATTCTAAAAATAAATAAGAAACTACGTCAAACGTTGAAGTGAAAAGAATTGAGAAATCTTCGAGAATTTTCCATTTCGGAACAGAACTCGAATTTCTCTGCTAGTGGCGCACGAAAACTAGGGTATGACCTCGCTGTGTTGGTTTGGATAAATTCGTGATGAGTCATTGGAGTTTGTGCCGTGACCCCATTGATCCGATGTGTTATTTTAATTTTTTTTTTATCATTTCCAGGGAAGCCAACTTGCGTGCAAATTCGAAGAAAGGAACCGTGCCCCACGTATCAGAGAGGAGAAAGCCGGTTTACGAGGAGGTGGAATAAAAAGTTCGTTGGGGGTTATTGTGTACTTTTGCTTCATTGAATATTTTGGAAAGGTCAATTTGTACGAATGTCGTGTTTCGTTTTTGTTGTTGTTTTGTTTCTTTAGATTTGCCTGTTTTTTTCTCGTGATCCTCGCTTTCGTGATTACTCGTATTTGTTTTCTGCGAGAAAAAGCGGTGTTTGAAAGTTACCATTCACATTCCATTCCGATCTGAATGTTCTTCGTGTGCGGCAGGTGGGTTGCCTTGTGATGGGGAAACGTCAGCGGGCTGCCAAGGTAACTTGTCTGCTTGTTTTAATTTTGTTTCCAAATGTTTGATGGGTTTTTTTGTATGTTTTTTCCATAAGCGTCGATACCATTCTGTGGATATTGATAACTTCGACGAAAGTTCCGAACCCCTCGTCAAGAGGGTATGTCCAGAAGTCAAGATTTTTGTGGCGGAGCCGATGAGAGACAAACCTGTCACTGACATATCTGGAATCGGTGATACCCTCGGCCGCAAACTTGCCCTGAACGGGTTTGATAAGGTTTGTGTGAAAAGTGCGAGGGGGATTTTTGTATACATTTTGCAATGGCCTTTAAACGCTCGATTAGAAGCTATTCTTGGCTTACATCTTTAAAACTATTAAAAGGGAAAGACTGTTCTGCTTTTCCCTTGTTGAATGGAAGGAGACGGACGTAATATTCTTTTGGAGTCGCAAGGTACTTCTTAATTCCCTGATCGTGCTGAAATGTTAAAAAGGAAAGTATTGTGGATAAAAACTATCAAACATCTGAAATGATAGGAATCGTTTTAGCGCGAAGTCGCGAAAGTGTATTCGACAACCATGTTGCCAAAAAGAAAATTTCATCCCTTTATTTTTTCTGTAAGTACAGTATAATGCTGATTCTGAAGATAAGCGCGAAGTTATTGCTATAATGAAAAAAAATTCCTTGGCGAAGTGATAGAGGCTGGATTTTTTTCATCACAGAATGGTTTGGAATATTTGGTTCTCAATTTGGCTTTTGTCAAATTTAAAAATATAAAGAAAACTATGAAGCACTCTGCGTTCATGTTTCTCGCACGTGTAACTTTTTTGTGCTTCATCACGGTGCGTGGATTGAACAGGATGAAAAAAAAGTACACAACAATGAGGCATTGAGCAAAACATTAAGAGGTGAAATAAAGAAAATGAGCATGTCAAATTCACGAACGGACAAGAATACAGAGAGAACATTAGTTACTGATAAGTTTTAATTGAAAATTACTGAAAGCCTGCAAATTTAGAAGCGCGAAGTAATTTTTCAAATTCCCTCATGATCTTAATTTCCCTTTGAGGTTACTTTTTTAGATTTTTGTTTTCTGTTTTTAAATGCAGTGCAAAATGTAAAATGTAAATGTAAAAATGTAAAATTTTCTTAATTTTCAGAATATATTGAGAAAGATTTTTAACAAGACTTTTTCTTTTTTGTCTTCTTGACTTAAGCTTCGTTCTTGAAGTCCAGTTCATTTGCTTTAGGCAAAATGGCGTGATAACCCGGGTTTGTTATGTAAAATGTTCGTTGCTTAGGGCATTCTTTGCTCAAGGCCCCATTTTCCTGAATTATGGGACTTGACATTTTGATACGCGTAATCATTACGCGCATTAGAGCACGAGATGAAATTGTTTCAATGTACTGTATAGATTCAAAATGTAAAATTTTCATCTCTAGTTTTTCAAAAATTCAAGAAGTCTCCCAAAAAGTTTGAACAAATTTTTTCTCTCTAATTTAAAGATGCAGAAAATAATCGGGCCGAAGAAACCACACGGAATCTGATCTTCTGTCAGGCAAATGAGCTCAAAAAGTAAAAAAAAAGTCGTCTTGCTATACTGTGTTCAGTGGATGGAAAAACTTCGAAAACACAATCACTTTGCTTTGATTATTAATTAGACTGAATTTTTAAAATTGAAATAATATTAGTTAATTTTTTATTTTTGTGAGTATGAATCGCTCAACTTGTGTAAGAGACATCAAAATTTTGAAATATACAATTTTGCCGTCTTCAGAAATTTTGGCGTAGTGTCCATATCTCGGGAAATTTTTTATCGAAATTTTTATTTTAAAAATTCTGAAAATGCCCATCTCTCTCTGAATGATGATGAACCTTGTACAAATAATCGCATTTCTGTTATCCGATTCAGGCCTACGTTCTGCTTGGCCAATACTTAGTTCTGAAGAAGAACCGACACCTGTTCGTGAAGTGGTTGCGTGACGAGTTCAACGCTCCGGTGAATTGCGCCGTCGATTGTTACACTTGTCTGGCAGAGTGGTGCAACGCTTACCTGTGAAACACAGTCTTCTACCAGTTTTCGTCGTCGTTGTTGTAACTTGAAAAGATTATATATAAAAAAAGACATGACTGCAATCAAAGTGAATCCCCGGGGTTCGATTGTGAGCGATGCGCAGCTGATCAACATGCAAGCCAAATACTTGTCGCGGCATCGCCGAGTTTCTGCCGTTAGCTTCCTGGCAAACATTTCCTTGGACGGGACGCATCGTGATACGAACATGTATACACAGTCTAAGAAGCTTTCCATCAGTGGAACCGAAAACAGCGTGTTGATCTGTGTTAATCAAAAGGCTGGAACTGGGTCTGAAGTTCAGTTGAAGCAGGACATGAGTGGCTTGCTTCCGAAGTATGAAGAGGAACAAGATTCTCTACGACAGAGGACGCGAACAGAAGGTGAAAATTCTTTTTACAACTTGGGGCCCCGAGATGCGGACGAAATTGGTGCTCGGACTTTTTCCCGATGATGGAAAGTCCGCGTGTCAGATTATATTTTCCTATATACTTCTGTGGGAATTATATATATTCAATTGGTTCTCCAGCTTGTCAAAAATTGAGGAAAAAGTCTCCCGAACACATTTTTCTCTTTATTTCAAGGTACAGAAAATAATTGTGCTGAAAAAACTACCCAGAATCTGATCTATCCGATCAAATGAGCCCAAGAAGCACGGAAAAAACAATAGTCTTGCTATACTGTGCTCAATTGATAGAAAGACTTCAAAAAAACAATTAACTTGTTTTGATTGTAAATTCGACTGAATTTATAATCCCCACATTATTGTTTTTTTTTTGTTTTTGTGAGCATGAATCGCTCAACTTGTTCAAGAGATATCACAATTTTGAAATACAATGCAATTTTTCCCGTCTTCTAGAAATTTTGGCGTAGTGTCCATATCTCGGGACATTTTTGGATTTCGGGCATATTTTTGAGTCTTGAAGTGTCCCTAATTCGAATCGTCCGTGTGTCGGGGCCCCGTTGTACTTGATGCATCGCTGACGTTTCTTTCTGTTTTCCATGAATTCCGTCTGATAAACTAGGATCGTCGTCAGAACTAATGGAAGAAAAAAGCGTGATGTTCATTGTGTTGTTTGCCACTATTTGCTCGATATTCAAGTGTCCAAATGTTCCCTTGCCAATTCCTTGATGAATCATTTTCGTTTTACTGTATCACAGGGCAAATGTACATCGCGGGTCGTCAGAAATCCTTGAAGGAACGCTTGGGCAAGAAGCTCGTCAGCACGTCAGCCACTGCTCTCTGCAAACCGACAGCACCGCGCGTCGCGAGCAACGAAAACGTGGAACTCGAAGACTGGGAAAATGCTCGTCGACGTCATCGTTCCGGAAGTCACTCAGACTCCGCCAGTGTTTCCCACAAATCCGACAGACGCCTCGTCCGCTTCCTGTCCCCACTTTCCCGCGTCATCGACTCTCCGATTGCCGAAGATCAGGGCTCTAGTACGAGCAACGGATCCCAAGTGAACATGTGCGAGAATCGCTTTGTGTTCCTGTGCGGCACTTCCCGTGCACCGGCTGTGGTTTGTTCTTCTTTGCCTTACATCAAAGGGAACAAAACTGTGGCTGTTGATCCGCGGGATGCGAAAAAGCGACACATGTCGGGCTTGAGTACGATTTCGGATGCGTATGAAGTGCCGCCGTTTCGCGGGCATAGGTTCTCTGGCCAGGATGAACGGGATATTTCGTACAGCTCGTATTTGGAGCCCACGAAACCCAGGCGGGATTCCGTGGAGGAATACGATGTCGGTGCTTTGGATGACCCCGAGTTGATAGCCGGAAGGCATCGCACTCTGCTCACTTTCCCTTCCTACAGAACATCAGTCATCGAATACGTTCTACCGGGGAATCTCAAGAAAGAACTCAACGAGAAATTCAGGGACAGATTCCCGAATATTCAACTGACGTTGAGCAAACTGAGGAGCTTGAAGCGCGAGTTGAGAAGGATTGCCGTGAACGATTGCAGTCTGGACTTGGGGACTCTGGCCCAGGCTTTCGTGTATTTCGAAAAGGCTGTCTTTAAGAAATTTGTCAACAAGCAGAATAGGAAGTTGGCAGCTGGAGCTGCGCTGTTGCTGTCTGCAAAGTTGAACGATGTCCGGGGTGGAGATTTGCATCATCTTATAGAGCGCATTGTGCAAACTTTCCGTGTTCAAAGACGGGATCTTTTGGATACTGAGTTCTTGTTGTTTGTGACGCTCGAGTTTTCGCTCCTGTCTTCTGTTAGTGATGTTCTCCCGCATTACCACCGTTTGGTTTACGGGAACAATTGACATGCAAACGTGTTTTAGAGAAACGAATGAACCGTTTTCAAAGTGGAATCATTTTGAGTGTGTTTCGCTGAAGTTTCCGATGAATCCTGTATTAGCGCGATTATGAGACATACCCACGATCAAATCTTGAAACCATTCATATAAATGTAAACTTTAATTCAAAATTCTTTTCATGGCTTGGTCCAAAATAAATTCAGTTTGATAAGCATTCAAATACAGATTGCATTAACTTATGCAAAATATTCTCGCGACTGAGAACATTTTAAGGGATGTTCTAAAGTCTAAATTACCGTATATAAACTAAGTACTGTACAGAAAACTGCCGATTCACATCGCAGGTTTCACAAAAGCTTTTTCCTGCAAATTTTCAATAATAACGTAATGCAATATCACGAATAAGTTAGTCAACGTAATATCTACTATTATAAAGTTGCTTGCCGTCATCAGTTCGCAGTTTTTTTAATTTTCACCAGCCCTCCCTTCCTTACTGCCCCTTGCCTCCCTCCCACAGAGCCCCAGAGAGACCTGCAGGAGGGTCCCGTTTCCTGTTTCTCAAAGTTTGAAAATTTGTGAAAAATTGAATTATCAACCAAAATCAATTTTGAAAACTTCATAAGAAGCGCCATGATGTTTCCTACATTTCCATTTTTTAAATTTTAAAAAATCTTTAAAATTGACAAAGTTACAATGAAAAACACAAAACGTTTTTCAAAAACGGGGATAAAATGGGAAAAAATACTTTTATATTTTTAATTTTAGCTTTTCAATTTTTTGGTTTTGCTCCATGCAAAAAATACCTTAAATTCGCAAAACATCCATGCGCAATCACCCCTAAAATATGACTAACATTCCACTAATAACAAGAAAGTTATCATGGGCTAAACTGAAAAACAGACATTTTTGAAAATTTGGTTTCCTGTTTTGCTAACTTTGAAAATTAGTGAAAATTTCAATTATTGAGCAATGTCCAAATTTTTTCAGGGGTTATGTGGGCAATGAAGTTTCCAACATTTCATTTTTTGAAAGGTTTGAAAAACTTCAAAATTGCATGAGATAGAATCAAAAACGCAAACACGTTTTTGAAAATCGTATGAAAATCGGGGAAAAAAATTTTGTACTTGGAATTTTTACTCATTCAATATGTAAAATCATTAAACATCTGTGCGCATGTAACCCTGCCATAAAGTTTGAAATTTCACCAAAATCCCAAAAGTTAGAATGAGCTAAAACAGAAAAGTTTTAATTCCTGGATATGTGTTTCTTCCCATTTTGCCAAATTACAAAATGTGTTTAAAATTCAATTTCAACTCAATTAAAAAATTTCCTCCAATGTTGCAAGCGCCCAGATGTTTTGTAAATCTCACTATTTGCAATTTTGAAAAATCTTTAAAATTGAATGGGCTATAGACAAAAATGCAAAAACATTTTTGAAAAAAGTTCCAAAATCAAGGGGGGGGAGGGGAAATTTTCACTTCTTGATTTTTAGCTTGATCAATTTTCAACATTACTAATTGAATAATTGAAAAAAAAGTTAATTTTTAAGAACATATTTGTGCACACAGCCCTGTCAAAAATTTCAACTTGGAATCATTCAAAAAAATTGGCAAGGAGCTAAAGTGAAAATGTTTCAATTCTGTTAGGGGATGGAAGGGCATTGAGCACCACAAGAACCTTGAGAAGTGGTAGCACCTTCATCAAATTAGAGTGCCCAGCCACACCTGGCAATGTGCATAAAACTGATGCTTCTTGGCATGTTACCAGCTTTCAGCATTAAGTTTTTTAAATTCATTTTCATCATGTAACAATCATACATTCATGTTTGGCTGGGCACTCCAAGTTGGGATTGTAACAAGTAATAAAATCCCCCTGCT